>JACWBX010000779.1:0-27948 GCA_014622435.1 Polypedilum pembai
ATTATAGCTCGATCCATGGAAAGCAATGGGAGCAATGAGTGACTTGAACGAGAATTCACCGACGTTTATTCTTCAATGTGAGAAGTTTTTATTTTTCTCATGTGTGCTTTTAATTTCATTTTCTTTTTTTTGAAGCTTATTCACATTGTGCTGACTTGAACTCAATATCATCAAGCGACACAGATGAAATGAAAGAATCCAAAAATCGTATCAAGAATCTTGTGAAGAAATGGCTTAATTTAAACACTCTTAATTAGCTTTTGTTACATAAGTTTTTATTTTTCAAATTTATAATTTTGTTACAGCAAAAGCTTCTTTTTAAAAATAAATTTAGTGTTCTTTAAATCTCTTTTACTTTATCTATTAATTTTTCAAATTTATTTTAATTTATGTGATTTTTGTATTATTTCATCATTAATCGAGTGTTGATTTTTATCCTTTTTCCATTAAACAAGAGCGACAATTTAAAGGCATTTAAAGCTTGCAAAAAATATTATTTTCTATTCAAGGTTTTCTATTGAACATGAATGTTCACGATTGTTATAAATTGCTGATGCTTCAATGAATTTCTGTGATGGTGACTTTTGAGTTTTCCATGATTTTAATTTAGCTTCAAGATTCTGTTTGAAGGGATTTCAAAGAATTAGTAAATTATTTAAAGAGTCAAATATGACAAAACTTACGTCCAATTTCTTCAAAAGGTCTGCAACAATGCTTAACGCTGAAACTCGTGTGCTAGCTGCTATAGGATTATTGTTTGCTATAGTATAATCATCTAAATATGTTTATTTGTGTATTTGATTGATTATAAAATGTGAGTGGCAAGTTTTTATGTGTGTTAAGAAATTTAAAGAGAGAAATTCAAATTTTTTTTTTAATAATTTTTGACAAAATTTTTTAATATTGAAGCAAATGAAAGCGTTTGTTATTTTTAAAAGCAAAAGAGGCAAGAAAGATTAAAGCAAAGAAAAAAGAAATCTATTTCTAAATATTACAGCATTCTAATAGCCTCATAAACTTACATTTCAGCACAGATTTCGTTTGTGGCACAGTTTTTTGAGTCAGCGAAGATTTATTGTTTTGAACTGTTGGATCAGTTATGTCAGTGAGATTAATTTTGACTGTTGATTCGTTGATACTATTTCGTGAATCTTCGTTATTTTGTTCATTAATTGTTGAAATGTTATTATTTTTACTATCATTTATCTCGTTTAAAGTATTTATACTTTCATCTAGAATCACTGATTTCTTTTTCACTGGTGATGATGGTAAATTTGTGATATTAGAATCATTTTCTTTAGATGGAATTGAGATATTTCGAATTTTAAGCTCTTGTTTGAGATCTAAAAGTGTAAAAATAAACAAATGAGTCATCATTAATTTGCATATATGGTCATAAGTCAATTTTTTACCTCTTGCTTCATCCATCAACCGCTGTAAATTAACTTGAAGTTGTTCTTTGTCATCAATTTCCATCTCCAACATTGCATTCTTTTCATATGCTTGATTTAACATTGCCTCAAAACCTGAGACACTTTCGCTTACAACTCTATTTGTTCTTTCGAGGTCATCATTTTTTTGTTCGAGTTCACGGATATAAACTTTCAGTGAGTCACGTTCTTGCATTAACTGAGAAAGTTTAGTTTCATATCCAGCTGCTTCTTTTTCATGTGTTGTTAATCTTTGCTAAAATTTAATTAATTTTAATTACAATGAAATTCTAAAAATTCAAAACTTACTCTTAATAACGCTGTTTCCTCTCTCAATGACTCAATTGTTAAATTTGCATCTCGAATTTGTTTCTCATTTTGAATGAGTGTTGTTTCGAGTTCTTGTTCCAGTTGCCGTGATTCTTCCGTAAAATCTTCAAATTCTTTTTGGCAATCAAGTTTTCTATTGAATGAATTTAACAGTAAAAATTTCTATTATTGAATTTAAAAACTGCTTAACTTACTCTTTTCGAAATAACTTTGCTAGCTCTTTCCAGTAATGACATTCCTCTTCAATTGAATTAAATGTTTTATTTTCCATGTCTTTCTTTTAATTAAATAAACTTGTTAGTTCAAAACATTAGATTCGTCAGAATTTATTGATTTTTATAATTTCGCGTAGAATCACGTCAAATTTTGTCATATATGTAATCACAGCATGTATTTAAACACCGTCTACTTTACGGTGTTTCTTTTATCACTAATTTATGGCCGCAATTACTTAAAATGTTATCTTTTGAACTGATTGTATTGTGAATTTTTTATTTTTCAATTTTCGTTACCAATTTTTGATTTTTTATTGAATTTTTAATTTTAAATTATTTCACACAAATTCTATTTATGTTTTTATCAAAATATTTTTATAAATTTCTTCTAGAAATTATATATTTTAATAAAAAATATTTTTTGTGATTCTGAGTTTGAATATTGATGATTTTATTTTTTCATAGGTAAACAATAGTGGGTAATTTTGAAAAAATGTTAAAAGTTTTTTTTAGCAATTTTATTTAATAACAACTTTTTCTATTAATGAAAATTGAAATTTTAAATTTAACTAAATATATAAGAAGAATTAGTCAGAGTTATTGCTTGATTGTTTTTATTAAAACTTAAAAAAAAATGTTTCTATACCTTTAAAAATGCCCAACTAAATTTAAATTTTTGAAAACCGTTAAAATAAATTCAAATATGCTAAAGTCAACAAAACTTTTTACTCATAATTTTTAGATTTTTTTCTTTAATGCCTGGACAAAAGCCTTCACAGCATAATTTTGGCAGTTTGTTATAATCAATTGAAAAATTTTCATTATAGTCATTTAAAGCTGCAGCATTTTGTGAAATTTCAGTAGAAAATAATTCTGATGTGACTTGAATATTGAAAAATTTTGCTATTTCTGCTCGAACTTTTAGCATTTCAACTTCAATATCAATTTTGTTATATTTGTCATTGACATATGAGGCAACTCCAGTTAGAATTTGATTTACATGATAATGTTCAAAAGGATTGAAAAAGATGTCTTTGATAAATCTTGAAACTCTTTTCACTTCAGCCCAAACTTCACCATTTGGTTTTACATCAAATTCTTCTTCAGTTATGACACTCAAAAAATTCAATGCAATAATTTCATTTGAGTTTTCTTCATAACAAACAATTGAAATTTTCTGTTGCAAAATTTCTCTCCAACTTTCAATAATTTCATTCATTGAGATTTCGTCATTTTCGATTCTTTTTGAGCTCAACATTGGATCGTTTTTAAAATGATAATTTTTCATCAATTCTATAGCTTCGTCAAAAAATTTTTCATGGAGATCTTCAATTCTTAAATTTACTCTTTCTCCATTACTCTTTGTAGTCCCAAAAGCAGTGTAAATCAGTGGATAATGTTGAACATCTGTTAGAGGTCGAATCCAGTTCAATTTTTTCATGTTCACTGCTTTAATTCACAAAACACACTAAATAATCGCACGTTTTTCCTCATCTGTTATTATCTTATCATCTTACATATTACTTGATATTTGCATAATAAACAAAAATGTGAACATTTTTCTTTTCTTCTCTCTCTCTCACTCCGCGGTGGTAATTAAAGTCGAATCAAAAATTTTGTACATTAACAATTAGATACGAAAAAAAATGAATGTTAATGAAATTTTTAATGCATGTGGGAAAATTTTAATAGGGCTGTTTAAAACGATGATTTAATTTGTATTGCATGTAATGTGAATTATATAAAGTCAAAAAAATTTTTATTTAACGTATTTTTCAAATTTGTTACAAATTTTACATTAGTTTTATTTTTCTATACCGTTAAACAAGAATTTCATCAAATTAAAAATATAAATTTATTAATGCTAAAAAACTTCATATAAAAAGATTCTGTTAAAGATGCAAAAATTTTGTTTTAAATTTAAATGTTTTCTTGCAACATTTATGTTTCTCTATAAAAATAATATTTTAACAAAATTACAGTTATATCTGATCTCTTAACCATAATTACAAAACAATTTCATTCATATTCCCCATAAAACTAATTATTATGAAAAACTAAAACACTAGGACTTCAACTGTCAATTAAACAAGTCAACATGAAATTAACTATAATTTTCCTTTTCTTACTAAGCGTATCACAAGTTAAAAGTGAAATTGAATTTATTGAACATGAGATGTGTGATGTTGTACGTGAAAAAATAATTTTAGAATTGTTTAAAGAGAAGCAAACAATTGTAACTTTAGTCTCAACAGAAGTTGGATCACGATTAGACATCAATTGTATGAGTTCACTTCCTTTAATGCATTTTACAAGCCTCAAACATATTCCAGAAAGTCATATAAAGCAAAAAAGTATAATGATGGATTTTGATACAACACGAGGATTGATTTATCATGGCACTGCTGAGAAATTGCTTAATGAAGTTTTTCCTAAAATTGCAAGTTTCAACCCAAAATTTCGTTTTTTAATTTTCCTTACTGATGAAGAATCTGAAGAATTATTGGTAAAAATATTCACTGACGCTTGGGAAAAATATCGAATTTTCGACGTTTTCATAATCTACGATGAAGAATTTAAAGATTTCTTTCAACTTTTTAACATTTATGGATTTTATTACTTCAGACCTGAACGTCAATTGATTCAAATTGAAGTGCCATTTATGTTTGGTGATGGTTTAGAAAGACTTGAAAATTTCAAACAAACAAGATTCAATAAACTTGAAGGATACGAGTTGAAAGTTGTTCTTTTTACTTTTATGATGGTTTGTGAAGCTCAAGTTGATGAAAATGGAAATTTTATTCTCGAAACACTTCGACTTCAAGACTCTGAAATTCTCAAAATTCTTTCAAAATATGTTGACTTTAAAATAAAATTTGTTAAATCACCAGATGGAGTCAATCATGGCTATCAAACAAGCAACAATACATTTACTGGAAGTCTTGGAATGATTGAATATGAAAGAGCAGATTTTGCAGCTAATGCAAGACTCGTTGCTGAATATAATACAAGCAATTCACTTTGCCTTTTCCCAACAACAACGACAAAATTGAAATTTGCAGTACCAAAAAAATATTGGGATGAAGTCAACATTTTAACTGGAATTTATAAATTTCTTGATAACAAATTAAAGCTTACAATTTTGGTTCTAGCTATAGTTCTTCCACTTCTTGTATACATTTGTGATTATTTCAGTGGAGTCAAACAAAATTCATTTTTCAATGAAATTACATTGTACTACACAAAGTGAGTGTCATAGATAAAAATTTTCATATCCTAATTATTATTCGATTTCAGATTTCATGCAATAATGACTTTTGTATCAGTAAAATTACCTAAAAATTGGTCATCACGATGTATTGTTGGTAGCGTTGTGCTTTTCTGGTTAATTATCGGAAATACTTATTCAGGTAAAATGATTGAATTTCTCAATACGAATTCAGGATTAAAACAAATTGAAAGCATTGATGAGTTGATGCAAACTGATTTGATTGTTAAAGTTCCTTACCCAATGGCTATACTTTTTGAAGGCAATTTCGAAAACACTTCAAGATCGCATCAGTTAATTAATAAAATTGTCATAAAATCAAGAGAAATGGAAAGAGTTGGAGATTCAAATGCATTTGTTGATGTTCATAATATGGGTGAAATGATAAGATCAAAAAAGTATGCTCTGCTATTTCTTGACAATTTAATTGATCATGTTGAGAAATTTTATTATGACAATAGAGGTAACAACATCATGACACATATTGAAGAAACACCTTATGAATATTACTATGCAACTTCTGTACCTAAAACTTCACCATTTGTTGAGAGATTCAATGAAATTATCATGAGAAGTTTTGAGGCAGGCATTTCAAAATATCAAATGAGTGAAGCAATGATTGATAACGATTTGTTCTATATAAAGCGAATGAAGGAAGGAAAAGTTCCAGACAATTCAATTAAAAGCATTTCAACCAAACAAATAAGTTCTATTTTATACTTTTATTTGTACATGATTAGTGCTTGCACATGTGTTTTATTTATTGAAATCTTTTATCATCGTTTTTATTCAAAAATTGTTAGAAAACTTTCATTCAAATGCATAGTCGAGTGGAATGATTGAATAATGAATAGTTGAGTGATGACTGAAGCTATCAATTATCAATTGCTATTAGTTACTACCAATTGATACTAATTACTATATAATATGTATTTCTAAAGTTTATTTTGAATGTTTTGATGTTCAACACATTAGTTTGAGTGTTTTAGTGCTAAGCACTTTTTATTAAACTTTTTAATGCTCAGCACTAAGTGTTTTAGTGTTTCCATGCTTATTCCTAAAAGTTTAGGTGTTTCAATGCACAACACTATGTTTGAGTGCTGAAAGTTTTGACGTTAAACCTCAAACTTTGAGTCCTTTACTACTCAGCACTTAGTTAATAAGCTTTTCAATATTTAGTACAGATTTTGAGTGTTTTGATGCTCATCATTTTATATTCGTGTGATTTAATGCTTAATAGTTAGTGTATGCGATTATTTAATGTTTTGGCAGAAGAAATGCGTAAAGCAGGCTGAAAACGCTCTTATATCAATATTTTTGTGACTTTCAAATTCAATATGAAATTTATTTTTATTTTTATTAAGCATTTTTATTGTTCTTTATAGAGTTATAACTTATGCATCAAATAAAGTATTAATTTATTCTAAAAATAAATTTAAATAAAATTGCGCTGCGCTGTAACTATAGTAACAAATTTTCCGCTGTTTATTTTATTGTTGTGAAAAAATGTGAAAGAAAATTATTTTATTTGCGTATTATAAAAATGTTTAAATATCATCCAACTTACAAATTTATTCAACTTCATAAAAAGCTTACAGGTTAAGTTAATTTATAAAATTAATTAAAACATTAATAAATAAATTTCTATTGCAGATGAAATTGAAAAAGGATCAAACCTTTATTGCCTAAAAACAGAAGATGGTGTGAGCATTAGTAAATTATTTATCAAAATCTTTGACACTTCGCTTAAAACTGATGAAATTAAATATTTGCTCTCGGCTTATGGCAAAATCACAGAAATAAAAGTCAATATTGGTTTGGGAAAGATGAGATTTAAAAATCGTGGATATGTAGTATTTCAAAGAAATTGTGATGCAACAAAAGCTTTGTTAGGAAGGAAAAATTTCAAGGAATATTTTCTTCTTTGTGCTGCTGATACATGGCTTCAACCTGATTATTTAAAACCATCAGATACATGCAATATTGAAGAAAGAATAGATAACAATGAATCTCTGCTACTCAACATTCTTGATGATGACTGTTTGTTGCACATTATGTTTTCACTTGATCCTCTTGACGTTTTTACATTAAGAAATGTTTGCAGTAAATTCTTTGAACTATCAGAATTTTATTTTCGAACTATTAGAGATTTGAATTTTACAAGCATGAAAGGAAAAAAGAAAATGACTTTGCTTGAAGCAAAAATGATTTGTGAAAAGGTTGGTAAAAATATTTTGAGACTTTCAATCAACAGTGAAAAATTCAATAATCCGCGAATTTTAAATTTTATTCCAAAATACTTTCCAAATCTTAAACATCTTCAACTGATTGGTTTTAAGCTTGAAAGTAATGATTTTTGGAAAAAAATGAAAAAAATTCTGCTGAAATTAGAAACACTTGATCTCAGTGACAACAGTTTCATTCATGAAAATTTTTTGAAATGCTTCAAGAATGAGAAAAATATGAAATTAAAATCATTGAATTTGTCAAATAGCAATGTTAGCAGTGACTTCTTAGAGTATGTGCAATTTATTGAACATTTAAATATATCTGGATGTAGAAACATCAATGGCCAACATCTTATTCCCTATGTGATTGCTAATAAAAACTTAATTTCACTCAATATTGGAAAATGTGCAAATATTTATGGGAAAAGTATCAATGAAGTTCTTTTGAATGCACAACAATTAAAATCTGTGACATTAAATAATTATTATGTCGATGAAGACACATTAAGATTTGTTATTCCAAATATTAATCCAATGGTAAATCTTAGAGAACTTGCAATACAAAATTTGAATTATCCACTTTGTGACCAGCTGTTGAGGACTATAAATCTTGAAAATAAGTTGGAAGTTTTGAATATTTCATATGGAAGTTTAACTTTGACGACTGTTTATGCCATTAGCACAATGAAAAATTTAAGAAAATTATTTATGAATTTTAAAACTTCAGTGTCTGATGATTTGATTGATTATCTTGTTGATAAAGAGCATTTGGAGGAAATTCATATAGCTGCTTGCTCTTATTTATCAGTAGAAAATATTTTGAGACTTTTTAATATCAAGTCATTAAAATTTTTGGACATTTCACGCTGCTATGGCTTCACAAATGAATTTATTATTGATGTCTGTATGAAGTTAAAAGAAAGTCAACCAAGAGAGAAATTTATAATGCATATTGGACATACTGAAATTGATCAAAATATTTTAAATGATGAATTTTATCTGGAATGCAAAAAATATCTTCACTTATCTTGGGAATATGCAAAAAATCTTGAACATGATTATGACATTGATGAAGAAAATAACAAAGCTGAAAATTTAAATCAAGATTGTTATAATTTGGATGGTGAGTTTGGATTTAATAAATTTTTATAAAAGTTTAAATAATTTTATTTTAGATATCATTAACATTCTCTCAAATATTGATGATTGTGATCCTAAAATTGTGGCTGCAATTAGAGAAAATCTTTAAACAAATGAAAATTTAAAATGTTTTAACAAGTTTTATTGACTAAATATTTTTCTTTGCATTATAAAATGTGCTTAGAGCATATAAGAACTTAACATTTTTAGCAACAATTATTGTTTTTTGTTAGTTTATTATAAAACTGTTCTATTTATGTGAATAATTTTCACAATTTTGTTTGTTTCATTAGTTGTTCATATTCAAAAACTTAAAATCTTTATCAATAGCTGCAAAATTTTTAGCTTATCAAAAGAAAATTAAAAACTAAGAAAAAGAAAAATAATAATGACTATGATTAGCTCATTAGCGTTTTGCCATATATTTCTAAAGTTTATTCAGTTAGTTCTTGTGGTGATGTCAAGAAGATTTTTCTTGTTGTTGGTGATGTTAGTTCAATAGTGAGTGTTTGATTATCAGTAATACGTGGTCCCACGATATCTACGAATGTTTTTGAACACTTTTTATTTGAATGGCGGTCGCTCATCTGTTGTTTTTCTGTATTTAAAATATAATAAAAAATTCATTAGTTAAAATAGAAAATAAAATTTGAATTAAACACAAAAGAAAATAAAAACAATAAAAATCAGTTTTCATTCTGATTTTCTTTTTTCTTTTTCATAAGAAATCCAATTATAAATAATGATAAAAAATAACAAAAAGACGTCACACAACATTGAGGTAAAATTTACCATAACGAGTGACATTCATTCATCTATCGATTGCTGACGAATTGGAATTCTTGATGGTGTGCTTAATGAATAAGAATTTTGTTAGTTTATTGATGGTAAATTGAAATTGTTAAGAAATAGAAAATGAACCTTGAACCAATGAGAATTTATTTTTAAATTTTCTTCAAACTCACCTTGCCACAAGTCTCGTTCTTCCTGATGCTGGACATGGTGAAGGTGAAGTTGGTGGCCTAGAAGAAATAGGTGTTCTTGGTGTGTTGCACCAGCTTTTCTTGTTGGAATACGCGTTGGCGTTGCATCATCATTACTAGCTAGTGATAACGATGAGCCGTGACGCGACGCAGGTTTACTCGTGGGTCGTGAAGTGCTCGGCGTTAAGCTCGATCGCACTGGAATCGATGTTTTCGTTGTTAACAATGTTCTCGAAGGTGTTCGACGTCCAACACTGACGGAATCAGATTGATCTGAGTCAGCTGTTGTCGAACCTTGTCGTGATTTTGTTGAGTAATCGCGAGAAGCCTAAGTTGTTTTATTAAATATTAGAAATTTTCAAGAAATGAACATAGTTAGAATCTTACTGAGTTACATGTTGAGACAGAAATTCGTGGCAAATTTGTACGACGTAATAGTGAATTTACACTTCCAAATTTAACATTTACTGACGACAAGGGAAAAGAACACAACGATGAATTTCCACCTTCGGCTCTGAGACTTTCAAATATCGGCTGTAGCAATGCCAAAGTTTCTGATGCTGTTGAATTGATTACATTTTTATATATGACAATTGAGTCAATATTCTATTCTAACAACTTAGTAAATTACAAGGGAGCACACTCAAACGTCGTTATTGCCACACGAATTTCATGCTGTCATGTTTTTTAGTAAGAAAAACTTACCCTATAAGGACTTGAAGCAGATATTGATGCTCTTGGCGTGAAAGCTTGCATAGTTTGTGAGACGCCAGCAGCAAGTACAAATTCTTCTCTTAGTTCTGTGTTAGTTTTGCCACGTGCTTTAAAAAAATTATTTTAAGTTAGATTAAATATTCTACGAGGACACAAAAATCAAACAAATCATTAACAATCAACAATAAAACGATTTTTAGGATTATTTAGCATTGAAATTTCGCCAATTGTGATCTAGAGAAATTTGCAAGAATAAAAGAAAGATTATTTTTTAAATTTCTATTATCCAAATTTTGCAGGTGTAGAATCACACAAGGAATGTGTGTTACTTACAAAATCCTGGCTTGGCTAGTTTTATTGGAAAATATAAGCGAGAAAATGATAAGGAAAGAGAAATATTTGGTAAAATTTGAATTATTTCATGCCAATTTTGGATATTTGATAGCTTAGGATAATTTTTGTCACAAAAATAGAATATCTTGCAAAAATTTAAAATTTCATAATTTGAAATTAACTGAATCAATTTAAAAATCATCTTTCAAGAAAAAGCTTTTACAAAAAATTGTTGCAATTGAACAAAATTCTTCAACGCATTCAAAAGCACAAAAAGCTAATTTTAAAAGTTCACAAAATTCAATGCTTTTAAAAACAATTATTATGGGTAAAATAGCAAAATATAAAATCCACTACAAAAAAGACTCAAATTTCTAAATTTCATTCTTCAAAAAACAGTTCTTACACAAAGGACAACACGACTCGTGTTCCCAAGGATTGAAAGGATTTCTAAGAGGAAACACTAAAGCAACTACTCAATCATAACACACAATAATGAAAAATTTTACGAAATGTTTCGTGATTTTAGTATCCATTTTATACGATTGCAATTGAAATAGAGAAAACAAGGAGATTTTTAGAGATTTTTCAGTGTGAATTTCATATTCAAAATTCAAAAATTCTTTTTTTAGTGAATCTGTGAGATTTAGAGAATTATTCACAAAAAATTTACCTCGGCATGGATCGTTCTTTAATAAGAACTCGTCTAAGGCAATCCATCCACCTCCGACACGAACCATGACTGTGCTTCTCAAAATACGCACAAGACGAAGTTTTTGTTCAGCTCCAAACTGGAAATTTATTATTTTACAATAAAACTCTTAATATAACTTTGAATTAACTTACTCTGTATTTGCCTTCACCAACTTGGAAAACACGGAATTTCTGACGGCAAGTACATAACATAACCAAACGTCTAACTTCATCATGAATTTTGTCAGCTTCATTTTTAGGTTCTTGCTGCCATTCTGGTTTTAAAGCAATAAGAAATTCTTCCCAATCAATAAATCCATCATTTTCAAATTTATCAGCAACAGCTTCAACTTCATAGCGTTTCGTTGGTGCTTCTGTAAATTTTCATTATTTTATTTTTAAATCTAAATAATGTAAGAAATTTACTTACTTGATTTTATAATTTCGTTTATAAAATCTTCACGTGGAATGAGTCCATTTTGTTTCTTATCGATTTTCCTCAAGAACTCGACAACTCTTGATCTCTTATGATTGTGGAATTTAAGGAATCTCTTACGCCAATCCTCCCAATCGAATGATTGCATTTTTTCTTGTTCACGTAACATCATGAGATGTTCATGGAGACGTTTTTGGCGATCCCATGCAAGCATCCACACATTACGCCATTTATCCCAAAGAGTTTTTGCTCTTGGTGATCTGAACTCGTTGTCACTGACACTGTGAAAATTTTTAAATTAGCCCAGGTATTTTAAAGACAAAATAAAATGTTACAAAAACTTTTTCAAAACAACTGTTGTACTTACCCTGGTGAGAATTTAGGACCATAATGTGGCAAACCTGCATTGTCAGCAGCAGCCTTCGCTTCTTGCATTGCCGATGGCGACAAACGACTATTTGATTTTTTTGATTAAAAATTAGTATTAAAACACAAAAGTAAAAACATTAGTAATGGATTTTGACATGATTTATGATGTCTTTTATCCCACGCAAAACATATAAAAATTCTTTTCAAATATAACATCTTACCTGGTAGTTCGCATTGCTATCTTTGACGATCTCTTGGCATCTTTAAGCGCAGGCTTTGTTTTATTTGGCTTGCAAATCAAATCAATCTCATTCTGTCGTCCCGCAGTGTTTTCCATAAATTCTTTATGATCTTCAATCAATTGTTCAACGACAGGAACACTGTTTGGTAAATCTTCTGTTTCAAGATTCTTCAATGTTCTTTCAAGTCCAGTCAACCATGCGAGCAAATCATCGATGGTTCCATCCAGATCTTTAAGCGATTGCAAATGACTAGAAAGTTTATTTTCACGATTCAGTGCCCATTGAGAAATTTCATCCCATCGTTGTTGAATAGTTTGTATGATTGTACGTAAGATTTTGATGGCATCAGGGTGGGCTTTATTGAGAATATTTTGAGCTAATGAAAGAGTTTCATTCTTATCATATTCTTTATCACGCAACTCATAGAGGAAGACATTGAATTCACTGAGCATTCTTTGAGCTTCAGCTTCATCAGATGGAATTGCTGGTGCGTATTTAAGTTTCTGCTCTGCATCAGAAAGCCATTCCATGAGAACATTGACTTGTTTGTGTAGCTTTTCTGCTTCTTTCAATGCCTTTTGCAATTCTTCATTTCTTTGCTCGTTCATGCTTTTAACATAACTCCATAATTGTTCAACTTCTCGTAAATTATTAATGATGGCTGGAGCAGTATTTGATGGGTCAAGTTTCTTTCCATTTTCTATTACTGTTTCAATTTGTTTTGATCGCTTTTCGAGATCAGCTTCAAAGCGCTTATGCTTGTCGACTAGACCAGTAACCGTGTCGATATCTCCATAGCAAGGTGTTTCATCAGTAAGTGTGATTTTCGCTTTTTGTAGCCATTCAAGGATAGCAGCGAGTGCTTCAGAAAATTGTCCAGACAGAAGCAAAGTTTCTTCAAGTTTCCTCTGTCTATCAATACTTCTTGAACAATTTCTCGTCCACAATTCTTTAAGCTCATTTATCATTCTAGAGAGTTCTGGTTCATCACTCTTTGGTGCTTTATCGATCAAGCTCTTTCCGTTTCTCAAAAGTGTATCATATTCACCTTGCTTGCCTGATAAGCCACGGTGAATGTTTTGAATTTGTTCGAGTGCTTTCTTAACTTTCACTGGATCATTGCTGCCATTCAAATCGTTATCAATGCGATTCATTTGATTTTCATTTTCACGCAACCATTCTGTAAGTGAAGTCCATGCATCATAAAATTCTTTAGATTCTTTCAATCCATGATCTAATGCACGCATTCTTTCTGTTCCTTTACTGACTACTCTCTCCCATCTATGCTGCACTGATACGAGAAGATTTTTGATTAAAATGACATCTTGCTTTTGACTGAAATATTTTAAATGCGAGCCCTTTTTATCTAATTGCAGCATTGATTCACGATAATTGCCAATTTCTTTCTGGAATGCCTTATGCTCTTCAACTTGTCTGCTTACTGTTGGAAGCACACGAGAGATTGGTTCAGCTGTTGTTAATCGTTTCTCTGCATCAGTAAGCCATTCGACAAATGCTTGTAATGATTCATGGAAATCAGTTGCTTCTTTGAGAGCAATTTCAAGTTTGATTTTCTTGTCATTTGCTTTTGCAACTACAGCTTCCCATCGCTGTTTCAATGTTCTTAAAGAATGTTGTAAATTGCTTGAAGTTACATTCAATTCAGCGTGCTTTTTCACATAGTTTGCACCTTGGCTTAAAAGGTTGTCAACTTTCGGTCTATTATGTTCGATTTCATTATAAACTTCCATGAATTTCTCAAGTTGTTCAGTTGCAGTTTCGGGCAGTCCACCAACTGGTTTTGTTGAACTAACAACAGAATCGACATCACTGAGCCATGTGAGAATATCTTGCATTTCTGTGGCAAAGTTTTGTGCTTCTGCAAGTTCTTCATCGAGTTCACGTTCCTTATCTGAAATGTTCCTTTGCAAATCTTGCCATTGTCTGTTCAAATTATCAAGTTTTTCTCGTGTAGCTGATGCATCAAGAAGGCCATCATTTTCAAGCAATTTCCTGCCTGCATCATTGATTGTGTCAATTGAATTTTGATGTGCTTGTGCGTCATTAACAAGAATCTTTAATTTCGCCATTTCAATTTCAAGTAACTTAGCATCGCCAGGAACAATTTTGATTTGATCAAATGTGCATTGTGTCTTTTTAATCCATATAAGAAGTTCATTGAGCGCATGTTCAAACTGACCAAGTTGTAAAAGTGCATTCTCAAGCTGCTTCTGTCTATCATTTATAGCTTGTTTTAATGCATCCCATCGCTTATTAATGCTGTTTACTCCATTACGAATAAGTGAGGTTTGATCAACTGATGTAATTTCGCTCAATTCATTTAATTGTCTATTTAATGCTTCAACTTCAACTCCATGTGGATTCACACGATCTTTGAATTTATTGTGATCATCAATTTGTTGCTTAACAATGCTGATTTCTGAGCCAATTGGCTTCAAATTACGAATATAGTCCTCAGCTTCATCGAGGAATCTCAAAAGAGCTTCAAGAGTTTCATGGAATTGCATAGCTTTTTCCATGGCTTGAATGAGATTTTCTTCACGCTGTGCATAGAGAGCGGTGATGTTGCCCCATGCCAAATCTAAATCTTCAATGTGTTTCTTGATTTCTGGTTTATCTGCATCACCAACCATAGTTATCAAAGTATTTCCACAGATTCTTACTTGATCAACTTCTGGTTTTGTATTCTTGATATCTCTGCCAACTTCTTCCAATTCATTTTGTTGTCTTTGAATGGCTTTTGGTTCTGTTGCGACTGGCTCTTGTGAAGTAAGTGTATCTTTGAGTTCTCTCAATTTACCCATGACAACGTCCAATTCATTCCAGAACTTTTCAGCTGCATTTAATGTGTCATTTAATGAACTATCACGAATTTTCACTTCTTTTTGAACATCAACCCATAAAACATTGAGTTTCTCAAGCTTCATTTTAATGTCCTTGACTGCTGGATCAGCATGATTTGTTGCCTTTGAAATAATTTCATCAGCTGCAACTTTAATAGCTACTAGTGTTGGTTCACGTTTTTCTAAATCTTCAGCAATGCTCCAGTTTTCATCAATTTGGTTTGAAATTCTAGGTGGATGAGCTGAATTTGGTTCACTGTTTTTAACTTGTTCAGCTGCATTTGCCAAAGTTCTCAGCATATTTTCAAGCTTATCAGCAAATTGTGATGTCTCTTGTAATGCTTTCTCTAATGCTAATTGTCTTTCACGTAATTCAGTTTTTAGTGCATTGTATCTTGAATTTACATTTTCAACAATGTCGTGAATTTGATTTGCATCATGTCTTGCAACGAGAGCAGCAAAAGCTTCTCCAGTTTTATTGAATTTGTCAATCAATGGTTTGTGATTAGCCACTGTTTGCATGAGTCGCTCATTCTTTTCTTGTTGTTGAATAATTTGATCAGATCTCACACCTGGTGCAGTCAACATTGAAATTTCATGTTCTGTATCAGACAACCATCTGTCAAGTTCTTCATTAGCATCTGCAAAGTGTTCTGAAAGCGGTGCCACTTGTTCTAAAATTGACAATCTTTCAGCACTTAAGTTTGTAACTGATTCAACAACATCTTTAAGATCTTCAAGTTTTTCTCGAATAGTATCCAAATTGTCATTGCTTGATTGTAATTCTCGAATAAGTTTTTTAGCGTTGGCAATTACTTCTCTTACTCGTCCTTTTTGACTCGAAATACTATCATTAAGTGCACGATGTTCAAGCAATTGATTTTTGACAACTTTAGGTTGAACTGATGGTGGATTTGCGTCTTTCAAGTTTCTTTCAGTCTCTCTGAACCATTCGATGAGTTCGTCAAGATCTATATTAATTTCTTTTGAACGCTGTGCAATAATTTGCAATCTTTCTGCTTTTCGTTGAATTTGTTCAACAATTGCATCGAAACGACGATTATCACGAGTAATAATACCTTCAATTGTAGCACCTCCTTCCTCTGATGAAAGTTGAGCAAGTTGAGGTCCAAGAGAATTAAGTGCTTCCAATTCAGCTCTCATTTTTGTCAAATCGCTTTCAAGTGTTAGAATCTCAATTTCACTTGCTGCATTTCCTACCAAAATCGACTCTGCATTTTGCATCCAATCAACTAAACGATTGTGTGCTCCATGGAAGTCTTGTGCTAATGCGAGTCCATCCTTAGCATTATTTAGATATTCAGCTGCTTTGTTTGAAATTTCAATATATCGACGACCAAGAGAATCAAGTTTATCCTTAAGTTTTAAAGCTTCGTCTTGTGAAATACTTCGTATAAGTTCATTTCCAACGTCAATTGTAGTCTGAATTGTTGACTCTTTGTTTCTTACTTCATTATTGATGTCTTCTAACCTATTGACTTGTTCATTAATGACATCAACATGAACTGAAATGTTTTTAAATTGAGACAATGCACGTTCTTGTTTATCGCACCAGGCAAAAAGATCTTGATATGCAATAGAAAATTGCTTGATTTCTTGTCGAGTTTTATGCAAAAGTGCTCCTAAACGTTCTGAATCGTCACGCAACATTCCATAGCGATCGCTTACTGCATCAATTTTCTCATTTGCAATTTCAGCTTCCTCTGGCTCGAAATATTTTCTTATACTGTTCTTCAATGATACAAGAGATGCAACTTCTGGTTCTTTGTTCAAAATCTCTTTGTGCAAACGATCATGTTCATATATTGCTTGCTGAATTTTATCTTCATCCGATGGAATGTTTTCAAGATTCTTGAGTGTTCTTTCAGCACGATCGAGGAAAGAAACAAGCGGTGTTAATTGATCTTGCAATGTCTTTGCTACATCAACTGCATTTTCAAGCAATTTTGTGCGATCATTTGACTTGTCTTTAAGATGATCATATCGACTTGTTAAATCTTTTAAAGCCAATTCAATATTAATCCTTTCTCCCGGTTCGCATCCTTGCAAAACTTCTTCTCCTAATTTGAGAATGGATGCAATCGAGTTTTGATTATCACCAATCATTTTCATGAGGAATTTCTGTTCTTGTAACTGTGCTTTGACAACCTTATAGTCAATGCTTGGTGCCTTTTGATTTCTTATCATTTCTTCAGAATCTTGCAACCATTTGAGAATGCCTTGAAGTGCCTCCTGGAATTTGCCACTTTGAAGTAATGCTTGTTCAAGTTTTCTATCACGTTCACCAACTCTTGATTTAATTTCACTCCATTTTTCAATAATTTTCTCTAAATCTCCTTCTAGTACTGATGTTGATACTGTTTCATGTGCTGATCTTATCAGATCCTTACCTAAGTCACTTAGATCATCAACTTTTCTATCCATTGGATCAACAATATTTCTTCTAAATTGTTGGAATTCTTGTTGTTGTATACGAATTTGTGAAGCATCACTTCCAACTGTCTTGAGTTTCTTTAATTCGTAGTCGATTTGCGAGATGTCATTTAATGCTGCGTCATAATCTTCATAGAATTTGGTCAAATTTTTGTGTGCTTTTTGAACTGCTTCAAGATAATCTTTTGTTCTACCTTCGAGACGTGATTTTTTACGTTTTATTTGATCGAGTGGCTCATGAACTTCAGATGGACGATAAACAAATCCTTTTTCAATCATTGCATCACCAGTTTGTTCAATTTCAGCAATTCTCTTATTAACAATATCAATTTTGTGAAGCAAATCATTTGCGTTATCAAGCTGACTTTTGACTATTTTTATTTCACGTGCTGGTGGTGACAGTCCGTCAATTTCATTTTCCAATGCACTTAAATCAATTCCAACACCGTTGACACTTTCATTGAATTTAGCTACTGCATTTGAAGCGACTGTCAAATCATTGAAGCGATCATCAAGACGTCCTTGAAGAGTCAAAATACGGTCTGAGAGACGTTCAAGATCTGCATAAAGATTGTCACTGTTATATCCTGCTGGACGTGCTTCACTTGCAATATTTTCAACCATGATTTTCAAATTCTGGAAATTCTTTTTCAACTCTTCATTATCATCTTTGATTGTCTTAATTTTTTCAAGTGATCTTGGATCTCTTCCAGCATTGATACCATGAATTCTTTCAAGAGAATCAAAAGCATCTTCATTTCTCTGTACCAAAGCACTGAGTTGTCTAAAGTTGTCAGTAAAGTCCATGACTTTTTCAATAAAGTTAGAAATCTTTTCGAGTTTGATGTTGATAAGTCGATTGAGCTCTTCCCAGCGCTCTCTTGTTGATTGCATTTCAGACACAAGTGTATCTTTGTCAACATCGCAAGCGTTGAGGAAATTTCCACATAGATTTTGTGTCTTATCGTAATCTGATGATTTTTTTAAGACATCATTACGAAGAGTTTGAACGTCACGCAATTCTTTATCAAGTTCTTTCTTTACCAGCACACCTGATTTTAAAGCCATCAAATCACGTTCTGCATTGCTAAGCCATTGGAGGAAACCACTCGATGTCTTTTCATAATTTTTATAGATATCATATGCCTTTTGAAGTCGTGTTTGGCGATCTTGTGCTTCTTCCTTTAATTTCATCCATTGACTGTTGATTTTGTCAAGATCCTTCAATTCACCAAGTTTTTGTTGTAAATCTTTGCCACGATTAATGAGCATTATGATTTCATACTCTTTTGAAATGATTTCGCGATAAATAGGCTCATGTGTCTCAATTTGATATTGCAAAGTTGGTTTATGTGCTGATATGTGAAGAGGACTGGAGAAGTTTGACAATTTGTTTGCAATCCAACCAATTGTTTTTGCACAGTTTTCAAGGAATTGTTTCTTGTCTTTTAATGCTGCTTCATTTTCAGCTTTGATATTATCGAGTTTCTTTTGTAATGCAAGATACTGTTTTCCAAGTGCTTGCACTTTCGATTTTATATCAGCACAAGATTTTGCATCGCTTATTACGCTCGTGAGTGTTGCAGCTGTCGCTTCAGCATCAGCCAATAATGGACGTTGTCCCTCGAG
The DNA here is from genome assembly GCA_014622435.1 of Polypedilum pembai. Lineage (NCBI taxonomy): Eukaryota > Metazoa > Arthropoda > Insecta > Diptera > Chironomidae > Polypedilum > Polypedilum pembai. The sequence continues at coordinate 19,329 of JACWBX010000779.1, forward strand.
TTGTCTTTCGAGTTGTGAAATTTTATGTAATTTTCCTTCAAAGTCATTGTTATTTGGCAAATTGTCAAGAGCGTCGCTAATTTGTTGCAAATTTTCACGCAAACGATTAAGACTTGCATCAAAATCTTTCGATGTGTCTGCAACGTCAGTAAGATTTTTGTATCGTTTTTCGAGTTGATCAGCAAGTTCATTCCATTTCTTTTCAATGTCATTCATTTTATTATTGATTGTTTTGCCTTCTTGTGAAGTCGTCTGGAAATGATTAATCAAGCTTGCACCCACGTCTCTCAAATATTCAAGTTGAGTGTGTTGTGCTTTAAATTCATCGCGCAGTACAGAAACTTGTTGCATTTGACTGCTTACAGTGCGTGGATCAGATGAAATTGGACCCAAAACAGAGAGTAATTTTTCTTTTGACACCAGCCAATTAAAAATAAGATCATAAGTTTCAATAAAGTCAAGAGACTTCTCTGAATAGAGCGAACATTCTTTAAGTAAATCAGATATTCTTTGCCAACGATCGAGAAGGTTTTCTAATTCATGTCGTAGAGTGTCAGCACCTGGAACAGTTGGTTTTAATGCTACTAATTCACGAACTTGAATCTTTGTCGTATCCATTGTTGTTTGACGTTCAAACATTTCATCTTGTTGCTTACGAACATGTTTAATACATTTTTCTGCATTTTCACGAACTGTAAGATTGTAATTTGGCAAATTCTTCTCAATTTTATCAAGGAATGAATTGAGTGCTTCAAGATTTTCTTTTTGACGTTGAACAGCTGCACGAGTTTCGTCTAAATCTTTTTGTCGATCATTCAGACGAACACCAATGAAATTGTAACGATTATTAATTTCGAGCAATTCTTGTTGAATGGATGTTAAATCTGTCAAATCTTGTCGATCTACACCGCTATTCATAATTGGACTTGATGTTCTAATAAGAGAGTCATATTCGGCACCAATATCGTTTATTCTCTGAATAACTTTATTAAAATCTTTATATTCATTGACTAGCAATTTATGTTCATCAGATTGCTTTCTTATTACACCCAAGTCAAGTGCAACTGGCTCGAAACTTGATGTTCTGACTTCCATTTGTGAAAGCCACAATAAAATTTCTTGTCTTGATACTTCGAATGCTGCAAGTTTTTCTGATTTTTGTTTTGTCAATTTGAGTTTGTCATCGAGTCTACGCTCTAAACTGTCCCAAATTGTTTGCAATCGTTTCAATTTATCTTTAACCACATAAGTGTCTGTCACATCTTTACGTTCAATCAATTCCCTACCGAGATACATGCAATCATCGTAAGCAGGTTGTATTTTCTTACGGTTCTGAACAATATCTTGAAGATATTTCATAAGAATGTCGACTGATTTTTCATCAACATTTGCCAATTCTTGTAATTGCTTCAATTCGTTTTCAACAATCGTTGAATCATTGTTGAATTTGGTCAATTTTTTCAAAATTGTCTCAAGGAATTCATTATGTGTCATAGCTTTATCTCTTAATCGAGCATAGTGGTCTGTAACATTATGAAGTTTTGTTTCAATGACTTTTGCAAGTCTGGCGTTTGATGGCACTTTGAGAAGATCTTTTGCAGATTCTGTTACACTATTTAAGCTTGCACGATGTGTCTCAAGATCAGACAAAATAAATTGATGTTCTCGAATTTGTTCAAGTAATTTTTCAACGATAAGACTTGCTGGTTGTGATTGAAGATGAATTTTGTCTTCTGTTTGCTTCATATGTGCAATCAAATTATCCAAAGCATCTTGAACGCCTTGTGCTTGAACATAAGCAACTTCTAACATCTTGCAACGATTATCAACTGCTTCTAAAAGTGATTTGTAATCTCTCTTAATTTCTTCCACAGGCAATTCAAGTGCTGCATTTTCAGAGGGTGTTGTGACTCCGGTTAATGCAACAAGCAGTGTATTAAGACCTCCCTGCAAATTGTCAATTAATTTGCCGTTTGCCAAAAATTCATTATAAAGTGATTTTGCAATATTTGATTGTTCTTGGATTGTATCGATATCTGTGCCAACTGGATGTGCAATGACACTTGATACACGCAATTGAATATCACTCAACCAGGAACGTGATTTTTCGAGATTTTCAAGGTAAATACGATAAGATTCACGAATGTTGTTCTGTCGATCGGCGAAAATGTTTGCTTGATTTAACAAATCACTATAACGTTGCTGTAAATCTGATACAATTTGTCTTACTGGACTCTTGAAACTAGCAATGGGTTCAATATTGGGCAATCTCTCTGGTAATGAGATGCGAAGGTCATTGATAACTGTGAGATATTCTTTGCCTTCATCGACAAACTTTTGTGTTGAAATTGTGATGAATCTCAAATCAGCTTGGTGTGCAATGATTTCTTTCAAAAGATCTTTAATACGAGCTGATTGTGCTGGCAATTGTTTCAAATCTGACAAATGTGCATGCTCATTTTCGAGAACTTCTTGAGCACTCTGAATCCAACGACTAAAGTCATGAATTTCACCATTCAATTTGTCGAGTTCATCATAGCTGTTTTGAAGATGTTTAAGCAGCTTCACTGTGGTGTCATGTGAACGATCAACGCGGAATCTCAATTGTCTCCCAGAATTTTCAAGCTGAGTAATTTCAGCAACTGATAACACATTTCCACTGGTCAATACAAGTTGGCGCACTTGTTCTAAGCATGATGCAACAGGTCTCGTTTGGACATCGATGTCATTTTTGATATGCTAAAAATAAATTCTTTGGTCAGAATCGTTTGAAAAAAATAATTTAAGATTTTTACATACTTTAAGAATGTTGATTTGAAGCTGCAATTCCTCAATATGCTCCTGTGGGCCACCAATCTTTGATAAACGCTGTTCGATATCATTTATCCATTTCAGCAAAATAGAGATGTTTTCTTCGCACAATGCAAATCGCTCAATTACGGCTTGCTGTTGAAAAAAGTCAAAAAATGATAAAAAAAATTAACAAATTTTTCAACAATTATTTTTAAAAATTCCCCATGCATGAAAAAAAGTGATAAAAACTGAAAGAATACTTTTCGGACACATATTCAATATCATTTGATGTTTCAATGTCCAAAAATAAAAATCAAAGTCAATAAAATAAAATTTTATACAAGAATTTCACACATGCAACTTTTCAGTCACTCATTCATTCATAAATCATACGAAAATAGGTTTTTATGTAATAGTCGAAGAGAGCAAGCACAGCTGTCTAAAAAGAAGATAAAATAGACAAAAATGTACCTAAAGAATAAAATAAATGATTTCAAAATTTATCCATGTGTTTTATAAAATTTTGAGTTAAATGAGTTAGAATATAGCGATTAATCAACAATTGAGAAGATTAAAATGGTATTTAATAAAGCCATTAGTTAATTCAATTTTCAAAAGAGCGTGCAATCAAAAGGAGACAGACACCAGAAAATATTTTGTTGCAAAAAGTTCTTCATCTTACCCGCTCTCCAGCTGGAACTAATAAACCAAGTTCCATTGCTTTAACAAAATTAATTCTTTCAATTTTCTCATTTTCAGGATTTTTAATGACAATTTCTCCTTTTATAGGGTCAATTAGACCCGAATTGATGGCAGAGGAGACTGGAACTATTTCACTATCACTTGATGCGCGTACCATTGTGGTTGAGGGATCAATGAGACCTTTGGCAATTCCACTTTCGAATGTGACAAGAGCTTTTTGTTTTTCTTCCTGTACTGGTGCAAATGGATCAACAAATTCTCCACTATTCTCGTCATATAAATTAAACTGAATCGCTTCTAAAAGATCAAATTGTTTCTTTGGTGTTTTCAAAAGACCATCCTGTAGTGCTTTTTCAAGATTCAACATTTTCGATGAGAGTGTATCAACAACATAAGATCTTTCAGGGTCAACGACTCCTTTTCTTAGTGCCTCATTAACACGCAACAATTTATTTTTGGCACTATCCTTTATGAGTATTGTATCAGGATCAAGGAGTCCACTGTCAATTGCTTCTTGAATTGTCAGCTCTTTGTCTTTATTTTGAGGGTCGATAAGTTTTCCGGTCGTCAAATTCAATTCATTCGACTCGATTACATCATCAAATGATTTCGGCTCGCGATTATAAATGACACAATTTGGACTAAATACAAAGAATGCAGCACTCGGATCAACAATTGCTTTTTGCGATAAATTTATTTGGTATTTTTCAATAAAAATTCGCAATAAAATAAACTGCCCTGTCTTCGGATCTTTTATTAATGCATTATCGGGATTTATTATGCCTGCCTTGATGACTTCATCGAGAGTCATTTCGCGAGGTTTGCTTGACTCAACTAAATCTATTTTTATTTGAGGAATATCTTCATGAATAATCTCTTTCTTTTGTTGTTTAACAATTATGTTACTACCGCGAGGAACATTAATCAACAAACCACGCTCAAATGCCACATCATAATTAAATGACTGACCAGATTTCTGATCAAATACACGACCTTTTGCTATGTTTATATCTCCGTCATTTATTGCTTGCTCGAGTGACTTTGTCTGTTTAGTCAAAATATTCTTGAACTTTGCAGAGTTATGATTAATCAAATTAGCTTCGAGTGCCGTTTTAAGATCGTAAAATATGTTTGTCGATGGATCAACAAATTTACCCGTTTCAGGCCTATAGAGACGCATTTTAATAGCATTTTGCAGCGAATATGGCTTTTCATTTGAAACAATCAGGCCTTTTTCGATTGCATCATGTAGTGGAATTGACTGTGAGTCATTTAACCAATAGACATTATTCGCACCGTCAATGACACCCAACTTTAATGCATCGCTTAATGTAATGTATTTATTATTGCGATTTTTAACAAATGATGCGAACGGATCGACAAGTTCACTCTCAATTGCTTGATTTAATGACAATTCACGGTTTGTAACGGGATGAATAAGTTTGCCATTGTGATAGTTTATGAGACGATAGAGAATTAATTTATAGAGAGTAAAACTTCCACTTTCAATGTCAATTATCCAGCCAAGTCGCATGGCTTCATTCAGTGTCAATTTTTCACCTGAATGTGGCACAGTAAAATTGCCTTGGAATCGATCAATCAATTTATGCTTGCATGTGTCACTAAGTGAGAACAATGTCTCTTTTTCCTCATCAAAATAGCATGGTAAATGTGGATTTACAACAAATTTTCTCATGCCTTCATGAATTGTTATCTTTTTATCACTGAATGGATCTGAAATTCTACCCAATTTCTCATCGAATGTACCCTGATGAATAGTTCTTTGAATACTCACTGGGCCTTTAGCGTCAATTAAAATGCCTAAATCGAATGCTTCTTTTAGTGAGTAGGTTTTATTATCGTAATTAACTGTGCCATTTTTGGGATTAATCAAACCAGTTTGAATAGCGAAATTTATTGAAATTGGAAGGTAACTTTTACTGCTTGGATCTTGAATCTGAATGGAATTGGGATCAATGAGACTTTCTTGAATACTCTCTTGAATCGTGACTTGCTTTCTTGTCTCAGGATCAACAAAAAGACCACACGATTCATCATAAAGATTTTTAATAATCGCCTCATGCAAACGAACAGGTTTGGAAATCGTATTTAAAATTCCCTGGTCGAATGCTTCAATCAAATTCAATTTATCACCTGATTGTGTTTGAATAACAGAAGTTTTCGGATCAATGACACCTTTTTCGATGGCTTGTTCAAAGTCTAATGTTACATTATTAACGTTAACAATTGTGGATTTTACATCGACAACATTGCGATTTATTGCAAGATCAAGTGGAAGTTTTTCGTCAGAAGACGTGACATTATTGAAAGAGCCATCATTTGGATCGTAGAGGCCATCAAAAACTGCATCACGTAAGTTTACATCGGAACGTGATTTTACTAGCAATCCCTGTTCCATTGCATTATCAATTGGAACTTCTTTATTCGTAATGGGATCGACAATTACACTCTCAATTGGATCTAAGAAGCCAGAAGTAATTGCTTCATTAAGAGTAGAGAGCTTCAGGCGATTTGGTTCATAGAGAACAAGTTCATTGCCTGCAATTTTATTACTTTCAATTGCCTCACTCAAATTCATTTTTTGATCATCGAAATTATATTTTCGTGTTTTAGGATCGAAAATGTTGCACTGAAGTGCTGATGGTAGAGAAAGAGGACCATTGAAACTAATTAAAATTCTCTGCAAAAATGCTTTATCGAGTGTCATTTTTGGACGCGTAATAATGCCTTTCTCATCATCAAATAACCCATTAGCAATTGCCTCTTCAACTGAAAATACTTGATCGTGTACGACATCATAGATTCTTATATAATAAATGTTAATAATTTTCAACCTTATTGCCTCTCTTATTGTGATATACTTATTTGTGTATGGATTTAAAATCTTGCCTGTTTCTGAATCATAATAATTTTTAGTGATAATTTCGGCAAGATCAAGTGGAACATTTTTATCAACAATTAACTTTTCTTTTACAGCTTTGTCAAGAGGAACAGATGATTTCTTATTTTTCACCATTCCCGCTTTTGTATCGACTAGATTGAACTCAATAGCTTGTCGCAATGGAACAAGTGAATTATTTTTAGTGTCTTTAACATCTGTGAGTTTTGGAACAATTATACCAAAATCGATTGCGTCTTTTAATGTAACTGTGCGACCATCAAATGGTGATTTAAATGTATTTGTCTTTTTATCATAAAATTCTGACTGAACAGCTGCATTTAATGAAATTGGCTGTAATCTACCTATGAGCATGTAACCACGTCTATAAGCAATAATGAACAAAATTTCTTCCAACGTGATTAAATTTATAATTACACCACGTGGTACATTAACAATGCCTCTGTCTACGGCATATTTGTAACCAATAATATCATTCGTAGCTGGATCACGTATAGAGATTTGATTTGTGTCAATTGCACCTTGACGAAGTGCCTCGCACAATGACAAATTTTCATTATTGACGATGATTTCATCAGTTTCAAAGTTTATATTACCACTCGCGATAAGATCTTTAATAGCTGGTGGTCGTTTTATAATACGAGTTTCATTCGGTGACTTCTGAATCACCAGGCGTCTATTGACTGCGTCGAAAATAGAAATCGGTTGACTAGTCTTGACATCAATCATAGTGCCTAGTTGTGGATCAATGATTTTTTCAATAAATGCTTGCTGAATTGGTACATATGTTTGTTGGTGTTGATTTTTAACGAATATTGATGGATCAAGGACATCAAGATTAAAGATAAAATGATCAAATGTGATTTGATTTCCTGTCCATGGGTCAATGAATGACGGAATACGATTATCGTAAAGTCCCATTTCTTGCAATAGTTTTTCGTTGAAACGATCATTGAAATTAAGCAAATATGCTTTCTCCTGACGTGGAATTAAAACAACAATGTGGCTTGAAATAATTTGAACGACGTCGGTAGGTGAAATTTCTTTCGCTTGCAATGCATCATGAACTGTCATAGGCAACTCTTTTCCATTTAGCATAATGCGACAAATTTTGGGTTCAATTTTTTCTTTCTTTATTGCATCACGCAAGGAAATAACTTCGATTTCACTTTCTGCGACTTTAAATTGTTTGACCTTCAAATCAGTTGGACTCTTTACTGTTTGTGATTCTTGTGGTGGTAACATTCGCTCATTATTAATGAACATTTGTGAAGGGTCTAAAGTAGGTTGTTGAACTTTGGTCGTTATTACATTTGTTATGACTGGTGACGATGATGTTTCATTTACATCTCGCTCACTTTCTCTTGGCATTTGAGTGACATTTACGAGCTCTGGTTGACTAGCATCAATAATTTTAGAAGTGATGATAGTAGTCTTTGTGATGGTCGTTGTCGTTGTTGTATCAGCAGTGCTGCTGATTGATGTGTCTGTAAATGATTCTGAAGTGGTTGTGGTTTGCGGTTCAACCGTTTCCACTTGAGGCTCAATAGTGTCTTTGCTAACAATCGTCTTTGTTGTGGTAATTTCTTGAGTAGATTCATCCTTTATTGGCTCTGATTTTGCTGGCATTTCAATCACTTCTATCTGATCGGGCTCTTTTATAACAGATTTAATAAGTTTAGAGGTGACTACTGTAGTTCTAGTGACAGTTGAACGTGTGCCATCTGGCAAAATAATTTCTTCTGTTTTTTCTTCAGTTTTCGGTTCCATTTCAATAATTTCCTGTGACTCAATAGGAAAACTATCAGCGGGCATTTCAGTGATCGGTTGACCTTCAGAAGTTTCAATAATTCTTTTTGTAATAATTGTCTTTTTAGTAATTGTTGTTTGTGAGCTAGAGCTATCAGTGATAATGCTCTCTACAATATTTTCTTCTGAAGGTTCAGCAGAAGTTACTTCTTGTATTTGTTCAGGGATTTTATTTTCTGGCAACTCATCATCAATGGAACGTGATGAAATAATTGTCTTTTCAATAATTTTGCTTGTTGGAACATCTTCTGAAATAATTTCTTCTGTTTTCTCACCAGAAGATGGTTCGTTTTTAATACTTTCTTGTGACATGACAGGAATGACTTCTTCTTTAGGTGTACCTTCAATAACTTTAGTTGTGACAATTGTAGTTTTTCTAATTATTTTTCGTGTTCC
>JACWBX010000785.1:6730-133880 GCA_014622435.1 Polypedilum pembai
CTTTTTGGTGGTCTATTGGGATTTTTATTCTTTTTCTAGTTTAAAATGTGTCAACAGCTGACCCTTTAAAGATATTTTGTGGTATTCAAAAAAATATATCATCTTTTAAAAAGAAGAATTTTTCTTTTCTTAATGGAACTTTAAAATGCATATCAAAAGCAGTAAAATGTTTTTGCATTTAAAAGTAATTTTGTAATTTACATGATAGATAATTACAGTTAATATTCCATTGTTTCAATTCTATTAATCTTTATCACGCACATCTAACATTTCTTAAAGTTGTTGTCTTTTTCATAGTTTAAACTTCTCATTTGAATAAATAATTTGATTCTACTTTCATATTAATTAATTGCCTACCTTTCTTTTTTCATTCCCCTTTTCTCATATTTAATTGCCATTTATTTGTTTTGTCTGTCTAAATAACGAGCAAGGAAATTTATTGATTTCAAATTAAAATGCACGCAAGCCATATACCAATTTTAAATGTCTAAAGTCATTATTGGGATTAGTTAATGACATTCTACTTTAAATTAAATATAGAATCGATGAAATCTCATCGAGTTGAGAACATAAAAAGTCGCTAAATTTATTCAGTGTTTATCATCATCTTCAAATCTTTTCTGCTCTCACCTTTTCCATGCACTCGACAATTCTTAAAAGGAAAATGCAGCATAAAACGATTTTTTCACTGCAATATCGCTGTGGAAATATCAAAAGTAAATATGCCGCCATTTGTGTGTGTATGTGTTGATGCCACATGAACAAAACGTCCCGACAAACATACAAAAAAGAGGGGGAAAGAAAGAGAAGAGTTGTTCGGCATCATCACATTCAATTGCATTGTAATAATATAACAGAAATCATTTTTATTTTCTTCTTTAATGCTTTGCACAATATTTACTTTTTCAATGCCCGCGATTTTCCTTTGATTTCTTTCTTTTCTCTTTAAGAGTGCTCGTTTCATGTTGCTCAATGTGTATAATTTATTGATTCACAGAGCGAGTGCAGCAAAAAGGTAAAAATGGCATTTCTGTACACTGCAAATGGCAATGAATTAAAGAATAAGCACTGAAGCGGCATTTATGATCGCGAAATGGTCACGAAAAAAAATTTATCATCGATTAATAAATTAAACGATTTTCAATTTTCTCTCTCTGTCTTTTCTCTCTTTTTGTGCGGTTACTTACATCTTAAAATTGCGTTTACATTACATTGAAAAACGATATCACTACGCAAGATTCATATTTAAGGAACATTAATCCTTTTGAGGATATTTATTTTATTTGGTTGAAAGAAATTCGAATTAATCTAGAGAAATACTTGAAGACTGCATGAGAATCTTGAGAGATTAAAAAGATCAATTAGGAAATGAAAGAGAAGGAGAATAAAAGAGAATTATTTGCACATGATCGGTTACGATGAAATGATCCTGTTAGTGAATTTGAGCGGAAATTTCTTGTTAGGTCGAACATTTTTAATGCGAATGATCAGGTTTTTATTTTTATAGATTTTTAAAATTGTGATGATTTCAAATCTACTATCATATATAAATCGAATATTCTCGCTTAGCATGTGTAGATGTAATAAAATGACTTAGAATATGAACATGCCGCATGTCATGCAAGAAAAATATTTCTTTCCAAATGCATTAACATTGCTCAATCATGCAAATATTCTCTTTTTTCTTTCCTTTACATATTTCAAAATTCATTCTTTTCTTCATTCTTTATTCAAATTTCAACTGCTATGTTGTTGTTGTTTGTTTGTTTTTTTTTCTTTATTTATGTTATTTTTATACATACACAAACTTATTCTTCTTTCTTTTGTGTGATATGTGTGACTGATGAATATGAGGTAGAAGAGAAGAAAAAAATATTATGTGAATATAAATATGCGAATGAGAAGGACAGATGAATGGATATTGAGGGAGTTGTGATGATTAAAATTAAAGAAAATGATAATGCTCCAGCGACTAGCAATAGTGGGAAGACATATGTCGTTAGCCCTGAACTTTTTGTTTCAAAAAAATATTCAAATATTACACATCAGTGATCTAATGATAAAATGAAAACAACAGTATAATAGTTGACAGTGATAAACATGAAAAGAATGAGGAGAGAGTCAGCTGTCAACAGAATGCAATGAAAGAAACATTCAGAAATAAGACAATGAAGCAATAATTTTTATAATGAGACATCATACAATAACTCTTCTGTCTCTCATTTCAATATATTTTATTTCCTTTCGCGAAAATTGAAATACAATTGAGAAAAATGTTTTGAATTTTTTTCTTCTCTTTCACTCTTTAAACATTTTGCAGCTTACCTTCAAGCAACACGAAAGAAGATGAAATGGATAATTAATTTATTATAAGAGCAAAGAAAAAGAATGCACGGAAAAGATGACTTAAGACATACAGAAATATTTAATTGGTCTTGTTAAGTCGCTCTTTCTCTCTTTTGTTTGTTTTTCCATTCAACTTATAATATTAATAATGTGTATATAAAAAGCCGATGAAAAGAGGAGAAAATATTGCTGATTTTATTGATACTTTAAAGTAAATATTTGGAAGATTTTTTTTATAAGTTGCCTTTTGCCATTCAAATGCGAATCTTTCATCTTTTTTTCGAGATTGCCTTATTCAAATGAATATTATCATCATTATTATTAAGTATATATAAATATTGATTGTAAAAGAATAGTAGAAAAGAGCATAAAAGGAGACAACAACAGCAGAACAGAACACAACAAAAATTGCGATAAAATGCTAACAATGAAATCTTCCCGCTGTGAATTCCTTTTCATGCCGAAACTGCTCTCTTTTTTTCTTGTATTTTTTTTTGTACAAAAATTGCTCTTAACGGCAGTCGTTGTTCCTTTTTGCATGCAATTTTTTCCTCGCTCACTTACCAAAATGCAATACAAGCTTGACAATCGATATTACTGATATCACGTGTGTTTTGTATGTCAATCAACTTGAGCTTCCATCATTGTATCAAAGGAAAAAGATAAGTAATGGTACATGTGTCGAACCACAATGTTAAAATAATTGCCTTTTCGAATTTGTGCTTGAGATTCATCTGGACGCGAAGAAGCTTCCGTTTATAGCAATTTTGCAGATGCAATGACAATGCTCCTTTTATAGTAATATACGTGTTAAAAATAAAATTTTCTCTCATCTTACGAGAATAATTGCATAAAAATAAGAGCAAATCTCTAAAGAAAATAAAATGCAAAATAAAGATATATGTACCTTCCTCGCTCTAGTGATGCGTGAAATTAAATTTTCCTCATTTCGTTTTATCCATTTACTTAAATGTGCTCAACTCGATTCGATATGCATACTAAGTACAAACCCCTCTGTTTTGTGTTATTTCTATTAATTCATCACAATTATGTCACTAGCTCTTCAAAGATTTCCAATTTTAATTACTTTAAAAATTCTCTCATCAACCCTTGATCTCAATTTGTTGATGCAATTTCATAATTTGTTTGAAAGTGCGAGAGTAAAATTGTTTACGGCTCCAGAGGGAAATCATTCGCAGTCATGTAGGGTTCAAAAATCAGATGAGTAGATTTTTCATTCTCAGGGATTCAAATTTCCCCTCTTCATTGCGTGCCATTTCTACTCATATTCCACATAATCCTTGCTTAAATTTCAATTTTTTGACTTTGCCAAATCCCAACATTGCTTCATTCATAAATCTCTATAAAATTACAATTTTTTCTTCGAGAGTGGAAATATTTTAGTTGATTACATTTTTCATGAGATAATGTTTGTGTTCTGGTTGTTGTGTGCTGTTTTTTGCGAGGGTTGTCTCAGGTCAAAATCATTCATCACACGCCTACCCTCAGTACAATTCTGTAGTAGCAAAAAAATATGTAATCAAATTTGGATTAAATCGATGCAAGTGAATAAAACAGACATTGTGAGGGTGTCTTTTCGAGTGTAGAGATGTTCACTTTTTTTATATGCATTGCATTACTAGTTATTGAAACATAAAGGATGCTTAATGCGATTTAATAGAGAGAAGGGAAATGTGCATGTTTTTCTAGAGGGAATAATTTGCTGTCATTCAGACAAATGTAATTGGAATCCAACATACTTACTTTTCTATGATTATTTATAGTGCTGATGTCTTCTTGTTTCATTAATATTTTCATCATTGTTGTTATTGTTTCGATAATCTGATTAGATTGAATTTCCACTTGAACTACTTCATTGTTATTTTTGCTAATTGATGTTTCGCTCTTAAAATAGTCATCAATAACAATGACATAAAAAGCGATCGCAATGACGGCTCGATTTTGTGATTATCAAAAAAGCAAGCAAGCAACAGCCACAAATCTTTCTCATTTAGAATAAATGTGATCAAAGTAAAAATTCTTATATATTTTTGTTGATCATTAGTCCTGTATCAAAGAACAACAAATTGCCATTAAAAGAGAGCAAGCGAAAGGTAAAGAAGGCATTTTTGTGTCGCTTTCTGATATAGATATAGCAGCAAGGCGAATGTTTATTTTTCCAAGTAATTTAATACTCATCCGCCAATCTTTTTTCGGTCGTTTGCTCGCCTTCTCATCTTTTGTTAATGGCATTGTGCACAGCGTTTGCTCTCTCTATCGCTGCACAATACATAAATTTATTTAATTTTTTATTCGTAACGACATCATATTTTATGTTTAAATTGACGTAAATTGAAATAAACGATTGTGTGTGTGTGTTTTGCTCTTGTTTTTCTTTTGCAAAAGAGCGATTCATGACAATAATTTTACAGACAAAGATTTTCCTTTCTTCTCTCTTCATTGACGAACGAATTTTTGATCAGCTTGATAAGAATGAATTTTTTAGGCGACAGATGAATGAATTCATTATGTTTGACTTTGATAATGATCTCACATTAATTTACGAATGTATAATGTCATGATAAAAGTAAAATCAATATTAAATTGCATAAATAAACATGCATTTAAAGGTATATTCAATTAAGATATTCAAGTTTTTCTTTTACTGAATATTTAAAGCAAAAAAAAAATTGATAACAAGCAAAATTCTTTAACAAAATTATTTCAGTCGTTCAGCTTAAATTATTTTTCGTGTTCAACGTTTTCCTCATAAATATCGCACGAGATAAAAGTCACTTTTTGCCACCAAACAGACGATATTATAATGACAAAAAGCAATTAGGGATTAAAGACGATAAAGTGCCTGAATGTTGTCGTTTTTATCACATTTTAATGGTTATAATTTTAATTCATCTTTCTCAATGAACAAAATGCAATGCATGAAATAAAAATTTTATTTATAAATGAAAATAAGAAAATGTGAACATACGCTGACATAAATCACATTCAATTTACTCACTCTTTTTCTTGATGATTTCCTCCACACAGAGAAATATACAAAAATTATTTATTGCGATTCAATCAGAATTAATTTGTGTTTTCATTTGCTTACAAGACAGCGAAATAGCTTCAATGCATTTCTCATGTTTGTATCATAAGCAATTTTTCAAAAAATCGTTGACAATTTTTCCACTGTGTGAAATATACAGTCGACACTAATTTTATGAGCGTGAATATTTATGAACATTTTTTGAAATTAATTTTTCGAGAGAATAAAGAAAGAAGAATTGTCACAGTCTGAGTTTCCTTAAACATAATTTCTAACATTCTGCCTGCAGTGTGACTCATAAATGAAAAAATCACCTGATGGCTTGATATTCATTCTTTTACATTGTTGGATTTGACTACATTTGAGTATTGTTGTCGTTGTTAAATAATATTGTATTTTATTGAATGGAAAGAAAGAAGAAAAGAGATTGCAGACAGAATCGCCGCAGGGGTTCGTGGCGCCTTTACACGACTCCACTTATTTTATTGATCATTTTTTGTTGGTTTTCTTTCTCTTTTGTTACATGTGTATGTGTAAATTTTTAGTTCATATGACAATATTTTGCTTTAAAATTTATGGATGTTAAAGAGATTAACAGTTTATGCAAATATTAATAGATAACACCATTCGTAGCGTGTGAACTTGAGAGATTTTTATTTCTAAATTCTTTCATGTCTAGTAAGAGACAAATAAAACTATTTAAGTGCACTCTTAAAGTGCCGAAATGAGTTCGATAAGTGCTATTAAGTTGATATTACAAGATTTTTTACAACAGTTAAGTGCAAGAAATTTTTCAATAGACTCTTTATGAAATTCTTCTTAGTGTAAGCCATCTGCTCTTTTATTTTCAAAACAACAAAAAATCTCCTCATAGTCTAGCTAGTACATACTAAAATTAACTTGAAATGCACACACAAATTGTTATTATGCTTCTTTACTAACGGTAGTGCATTAGATAGCATGCAGGCAATATTGATTAGTTTTATGTTAATTGTTATTGCTTTTGAGTTTCTCAAGAGTTTCATTTCCTAAATTGATGAATGTAGCAGAACATTTTACATTGAAATTTAATGTAAATTTATTGTCACATCGCGAGGCACTTCAATGTGATAATATTTCATGTGATGTTAACACAAGGCATTTCCTTTGTTGACAAACGACAGATGCTGCACTCTAATGATGATAATGTTGCCTAGTACAATTGCTATAGGTATCATCACCACTTAAGATTGTCATCATTCAAACTCTTTTTTAATGGAAGTGCAAGCCGCTCAACTAACAGGTGCAACATTTCTATAAATACGATATCTAAAGAACAGGGCTTTTGAGCCATAAAAATTGTCACCCATTATCTTAATGTTTTTTATATGGAAGAGGGAGAAAAATGTTTATTATAATGCGGATAAGTTGATAGATTCTAATATTTATAGCCATGTAAGTAAAGAAAATTGCTACAGAAATCTTACAAAAATTTGATGTAAAATGCAAAACGGTTGGGCTTTTTTATAGCATTTTGTCCCAAGGGGTTCCAAATCATCTTGCTTTATTCACGGTTTAATTGAATATTTTTTATAATGAAGGCATGAGCAAGTTTTCTTCCTCCTCGCTTTCTGTTCTCTGTTTTTTTTTTCGCTTGCTCTTGTCTCTCTTTTTTTCTTCTTATTGGTCTTATGAATATTTTATTATTAAAACACATCTTGAAATTGGCTTGTTAATTTTTTATTTATACAATTCTCTCTTCTTTTTCGAAGCTTATTATGTATACAAATGTCTTTAAAAATTCTCAGAGACCCTAAATATTTATATGCATGATATAGAAGCGAGTTAAGGTAAACGAGCGAGTCAGAAGAAAAGAAAAATGTCCATGTTAATATACAAAAATTGGGTTTAACATCATTTAAATAATAAAATAAAAAGGAGAAAGAAAGCAAACTTATTGATTTGATTTATTTCAATTTTGTTTGTTTTCATTCTTGTTATAATTCTTATTCGATGACAATTTTGTATTTGTATATACACATATTGAAAAGAATTAACGACCACAGATGGTATTTCTCTCTTTTCATAAAAATTTGTCTTTGAAGCACAGCCACCCAATGGCATGAAAGAAATAAATGAAAAAAGCTGGCGTTAAATTATCGTAAAGATATGAAAAATTGCTTTTATGTCTTAATTGTTTCAAATAAACTACACACAGATCTGCTTTTTACGACATGCACACAAAAATTCTCATCTTTTGTGAATATATTCTGTGAAAAAAACTCTCGATCAAAATGATGAATTTTATGAACCCACGAGAATATTTTGTATACAGAAATAATAAAATAAAAGAAACACGTCATAAAACTGTTTTCTAACTGCCATCAATTAAGATAAGAAAAATTACCAAATCTCTCTACTGGTGAGTAAATAAATCTGTTTTGTTGAAGCAAAAAAAAAGAAGAAGAAGAAGAAGAAGATTTTCTAAATATTTGAAACAATTTTAATATTCGCAATAAAATCTTTTAAATTTTCCCATAGAAGAAAAACATGACTGTAAATTTAATAAAATAGTCGAAAAATTATACTTTGCTAAAAATAAAAGTGATAAAAAGAAGAAGAAGAAAATTTTTTATAGCTCTTCCATGAGATGGCCATCAAAAAGTCGTAAAACGATACTCAATAGGAAAGGTGTATGAAATTATTATCATAGAAAGTGAATGAAAAGATTTTTCGGCAGACGATTAGGCACAATTTTACGACTTTAAATGACATGATCCGATGCTTTATGTGACAAGTGTTGTGGTTATCAGTAATTTGCTACTATTCATTGATAACTTTGCCATAAAAAAGCTCATAAAAAAATTCTCAAAGGTCTTATTATTAAAGAAGGATTATATGAATATTTCTCAATGCCATTGTATTTCCTATTTTGCAAAAGGAAACACAAAAGGCACATTAATGGACTTCAATGTGAGTATATTTATATATTAGCCTACCTGAATGAAGATTATCATCAATTTAAGGATCCATTAAATGTGTGTAAATAATACACTCGAGTATAAAGAGTAGAAAAATTTCACAGTGGGCGGAGTTTCGATTTAATTTTATTAAATTCATTTTTAAACAAATTGTTTTTAATTTCTTAAGTTGTATTTTATTAAATATTCATTGTAAATTTTTTAAAATGATATTTATAAGTGCATTCAAATTTTATTTTAATCTAATTTTAATAAATATTTTACTTATTGGTTTAGTGTATGACACAGTCACAAATACATTCAAAAAAGAAACTCTACGCACGCAAGCGAATTGAAACTGGTTTCAATACATTCAAATGACTCATACAAACATGCAATGTGTGAGTATTCATAAACTCTGATGAAAATACTATGCTCATCAAATGATTTCAGTTCCTTTTGATATCTCGATCACATTGCATCGTCGTTCGAGACTTTCTTAAGAATTTTTTTTATTTCTCAATAAGAAAGTTTTTCTTTCTTTTCGGCTCTGCGCGTAGTTTGTGGAGGAGTGAAAAATTAATTTTATGGAAATTTCTGTGGCAAATTGAAAAGAATAAGAACAAATTGTTAAAGTAAAAAGATTTAAGAGAGAGCAAAAGGAAATTAATTTTCACTGCCAATAAAACATTAATAAATTTACAAAAATAATGAAAATGCTCGTGCCACCAGAAATGCACGCGACACAGTCGAAAATGATTTATCAAATGAACAAATATTGCACAGATCGCGTTCAAGCTCGTAAATTGCAAATTCACAAGACAATAATTGAAGTGTGTCGTGTTGTACAGGACGTTTTAAAAGAAGTTGAAGTACAGGAGCCGCGTTTCATTTCAAGTCTTAATGATTATAATGGCCGGTATGAAGGCCTCGAGGTTATTTCACCGACGGAGTTTGAAATTATCATTTATCTCAATCAAATGGGAGTGCTGAATTTTGTTGATGATGGAACATTGCCTGGTTGTGCTGTGCTTAAATTAAGTGATGGTCGAAAACGTTCAATGTCACTTTGGGTTGAATTTATCACTGCATCGGGCTATCTTTCAGCTCGTAAAATTCGATCACGTTTCCAGACACTCGTTGCTCAGGCAGTTGACAAATGTGCATATCGTGATTGCGTAAAAATGATTGCAGACACAACTGAAGTGAAGCTACGGATACGAGAAAGACTGATTGTTCAGATCACACCAGCATTCAAATGTGCAGGTCTTTGGCCACGTTCTGCATCTCATTGGCCTCTTCCACAAATTCCTTGGCCACATCCTAACATTGTTGCTGAGGTGAAGACTGAAGGTTTCGATATGTTATCAAAGGAGTGCATTGCATTACAAGGAAAAAATAGCGCCATGGAAGGCGACGCTTGGGTCTTGTCATTCATCGAAGCAGAAAATCGATTGCTACAAGGTATGGCTGCGCTCATATTGGTGCCAATCAGACTGTGACAAGCTCACATACATTGTAACTAATTTTTATTTACTTTTTTTTCCTGCTATAGGTGGTTATCGAAAGCGCTGTCTGAGCATACTTAAGACACTTCGTGATCGACATCTTGATCTTCCTGGTAACCCAGTCACATCTTATGTGATGAAGACATTACTTCTTTATGAATGCGAGAAACATCCACGTGAAATGGAATGGGATGAAAGTTTCATTGGTGATCGAATTAATGGAATATTTTTGCAACTTATTTCATGCCTGCAATGTCGTCGATGTCCGCACTATTTCCTTCCTAATATGGATTTATTCAAAGGAAAATCACCCGGTGCTCTAGAAAATGCCTCAAAGCAAGTTTGGAGATTAACGAGAATCATGTTAACAAATTCGAGATGCCTCGAAGAGTTATAAAAAAATATTGTGTTTATGTGTGAAATCAATAGATAGAAAAAATCTAAAGGATTAATTCTAGTGCTGAAAATGTGTGAAAAATCAAAAATAAATCATA
Source organism: Polypedilum pembai (assembly GCA_014622435.1). Taxonomy (NCBI): domain Eukaryota; kingdom Metazoa; phylum Arthropoda; class Insecta; order Diptera; family Chironomidae; genus Polypedilum; species Polypedilum pembai. The sequence goes on from JACWBX010000785.1 coordinate 17,067, forward strand.
AAAGAATGAAAAGTGCAAAAAAAGTGACTCAAAGCAATTCTTTTGATAAATTTACCAATTATTTTAATACGAAATGAATTTTATACTACTTGCTTAAAAAGGATTGTCAAAAGAAAACACTCGCGTTAGAATAGATGAAAATTTTTAAAAACTAACGGTATTGCAATATCCTGCCACAATATTTTCTTAATTAAAAAAGTTGCTAATCAGATTCATTGTCTAAAAACTTTTCTAATTAAAAAGTCTTGAATTGGTCTCGTGCTAATTAGATTGAAAACCAAAATGTGTCATTCAAATATAACAAGAAATAATAAGAATGAATTCTCTTGTCATTCAAAATTGCAACAAACTTGGCGACTTAAAAGGAAATTTCAAACCTACGCATATAAAATTTCAAAGAAAGACACGCAAAGCATTGACGAGAAAGAAGAAATTGCACTGCAAAATCCCTGCATTGCGTTTAACTGCTTCTTTCTTTTCTTCTTTTTTGTGCAATTCGCAGGATTCTTTCCAAAATAAAACAACAGCTAAACGTAAATATTTAATTAAACACGAAAACTTTTTTTTTCTTGCTTCTCTTCACTTTAGTCCATTCTGTTCTGCTTTGTTTTCATGTTGATAGAAACCACCTATAATTAAAGTTAATTTTTCTATCAACAACTTTTCTCTGCTTTAACAAACAGTTCAAAACTTTTTCCTCAAGTTGTGTTATTTTTTTGGTCGTTCAAGAGAGAACGCAGAAAATTTGAGGAATGAATGAATAAAAAATTTACCGACGGTTCTTTTCTCGTTTCTTTCTTTCCGTCATTTATTTTGCATTTTTTCAATTGTTTCAAAGTCAATCCGAGGATAAAATAAATTAAGGAATTTATGAGCGTCCCCAAAAACGGTAAAAAATATTTCTCGTATGTGTATGTCGCTTCAAGAACTATAAATTATGTTTCGCTTATTTCATTCTCAATTGTTCTATTCGCTTGAATATTTTTGGATCTTTTTTAAGAATAAAAAAACGAGCAAAGAATTTTCAATGGCATAAAAACAATGAACAAATGGTCCTCTTTCGTATACATATAAAAGAATATTATATTCAACACAAAAGGATCAAATAACCAATCCGCCTAAATTTATACTTTAAGAGAGAAAAAATTTAATATTTTCTTCAATCTCTCGCGATCAATTCGTTCGAATTCCTTTCTCAGCATCTAAAGATTTTTTTACCATCTTTTGCAATGAATGCAAGCGTAAAACGATTTCTTTAAAAAAAATTCAACAATTTTTTGGTTCATTTTTAAAAGAAAAACAATTCACAAAGTAAAAAACAGTTTAGACTCATCTTTTTTATTGAGACCAAAAAGTGAAATATATGCATCTTACGAATTAAGAGAAGAGTAATGTAAGAGAGAGAAAAACAACTGAAATATATGTGCTTTAAGATAAAAGTCAAAATTTATTGAATGTGATCGCGAGTTGACAATTTTTATTGCAAAATTTATGCATTTAAAATGTGCATTAAAAGCGATAGCCATTTTGGATGAATTTGTGAATTTTTTTCTTCCTCTGTCTCGCCTGCCTGATCACATTTTTCTTGCTTTTCTTTTGAGAGGTAACTTCTGATTTGATAATAAAATACAAAAAAAGACAGACTGAAAAACAATAAATTTATTTTAAATGCAAATTGTGAAAATGATAAGACACAACAGTGATTAATTGCTTTTTTAAATTGATCTTGATTCAAGGTGTAGAAACTTGTCTTTATTATGCCTAAAATGGTTTCTTAAGCTTATAATTAATTCAATGTCCATTAGTTTTAGCTTCTATTTATGGATTAGAAAAATTCTAATAATTTAAAAATGTTTGTGTTAGTGAATGATAAAAATTTGCGTATTTTAATTTGCTAACCTGACTGCATTTCGCATTTTATTTCGTGAGTAATTTTAAATTTGTTTGTTTTTACGTCAACCATCAAATATCATATTTAAAGAACTCAAGTAGAGACCGAGTGAATGAAGAAATGAAATTGAGAAACCACAAAAGCAGTTTACAGCAGACATGCATGGATATATACGGGCAAAAAAAAAGAGGAAAAAATTCTGAATGGCATGAAGAAATAATAAAAACAGAATTCTTTTGCACTGTTGTCTATCAAACGCTGTTAGTGCCAATTAAGTGTTAAGCCAAAAAAATTTATTTTTCTTTCTTTTGCAATAAAAAGCGTTGAAACATGATATGAATGGCTCACACATGCAAATAAATAAATTGAAAAAATAAAACAAATTTCTCATGTGTGTTTCCTAGTGAATTAGAAAGAAACGCCAAAAAACGTGTCAAGGACGTATATCAAAGAAGAAGCAAACGCGCCCATCACCTTACTGAAAAGTTGCACACAAAATCAAGATTCTTTTCCTCACGATTTTCATGTTTAAGGCGCTGCTGCTGCGATCAATACAGTGTATGTGATATGGCAAAATTACCAATTAATTGTTTTCTGTTTCTCTCGTTTTTTCACTACAATACACTAACAATATTGAAGCGGTGTAGTATGAAAAGGAGAGCAAGAGAGAGAAGTCTCAGGCAACACTTTTCGCCTTGTTTTCTTTTCAATTCGTTCATGAGTTTTCTTTATCTGTGATTATTGGAACGTAATTGACTTGTTTTGCTCTCTATGAACTGGGTAATGTCATGTTTATACATCTTTATAGTGTCTTTGTTCTTGAATATTGCAAATGTCTGCAATTTTTTTTATTTCTTAAATGCAACAATCTGATACAAAATAAGTTAAAGGCATAAAGTGATAATTAGCCTGAAAGACATATTACAAAACACACTTAACACTTATTAATGGTGATGATGAGTCTTTAGTCTATGAATTATAACACAATGTCATTTTTCAACTCATTTTCTCACCTTACGAGTGAAGCTTAAACTACGCTTTACGTCGTTCATCAGACATGAAAAATTGCTTTCTTTTAAACTTTACTTTACTAAAAGGTGTAAGATAAGACCGCGTGGCAGCAGCGGCAGCGCATTAATACTTCTCTCTTATATCGTTTTTTTTTTTGGTCAATCGAGTGGCAATAACCGTTAAATTTTATTGTAATTGATTTGAACACTTTTATTTTTTCGCATTTGTTTGTTATTTATTTATGTTTTATTTCAATGTCGTTTATCGTATTAATGCGAAATGAGGCGCGAAAGTTCTCTTGCACACACTTTAATTGACATCTTTCACACGTAAGAAATGTGTTTATCGACAATCCTTATTGCATGCATATTTCGTAATTTTATTAAAATTCACAAATTGCTTGAGACACATCATAAGAAAAAAAACACATTTTTTGTTGATAATTAAAATGAGAGATGCCGTACAATTAGTTGCTTCGCTTCTACCTTACCCTATTTTCTGTTTCTCTTTTCTCTTCTTAATTGAATTTTTATCAGAAGCAGAAAAAATGCATTAAGACGAAAAAAATGTTTTTAGACTAATTTATTAGAGATTAATTAAGCTGCTCTGTATACAAATTAATAAATTGATGTTTATGACTTCTCGTTCGATTTTTTTTTTAATTTTTATTTTTTCGCCTTAACAGAACAAATTAATATTTGTCTGTAAAGAAGACGAAATGAGATGTAATTTTATTTTATTAAAAAATTATTTTAATCACTGTGATTAGCATAATGATTAGTTCAGTAATAGAAGTTCTTTTGTATTTATCATAACATTTTTAATTCTTTTGTATACTTGAGAAGTACTTTTGATACGCACACATATTTTAAGATTATAAGATTTTTTAATCCAAAAGAAGAAAACACAGGAAATTTGATGAAAAATGTTCTTAAATCAAATTCTTTAAAAGAAATCAAATTTTGTATACAAAAAATATCGATTCTTTTATTAATTAAACGTACATTTATGTATATACGATAAATTAAATGAAAACCGCATTTTTATAACAGATTTTTGCAATTAAACTCAGATGAATAAAAAATGAAGAAAAATTTTGTTATTAAAAAAATAAGAAAAATTCATCCGTGTGTGTGCCTTGTTTTATTTTATGAAAATCATTAAAAATTAAAGAGGTAATAAATTTTCAGATGCTTTACTAAGGAGAGTATGTATGTAGTGTGAAACTCTATAAATTATTTTCTTAATTTATTCTTTAACTTTTAAAACGAGAAGGTTTGTTTGAAAGAGGCTAAGAAATTGCGCAATTATACAAATGTCTCAAACTGATGTGACACAGTAATTCATTTGAAATACAAATTTGCAGTGACATCGAATCTCATCATTATCATTTCAAATATTCTCCCACAGCATAAGCAACAGTCAGTCTATGAAATTAAAATTTTCTCTTCTTTAACTTTGAAAAGAAACAACGAAAAGTAAGTAAATGAAATCAATCTTTGACTAAGAGGATGAAAAGCAAAATATTAGCTGTTTTGTATGCCACCATTGTAATTGGCAATAACACATGTTTCATATGTCTTTTAATTTCATTTTGTGTCAACAAAAATTCTGAGAATAAAAAAACTGGTAGAAGAAGACAAAGCAAAAATGCCTCCTTATTCGATTGTTATCATCATCATCATCATGAATTTTTATGAATTATTTTACGCACACAGCAAGCAGTCAAATGGAGAGACGAGTGGAATTCTTAAATAAAAAAAATAAAAATGACGAAAATGCTTTTTATGATGTGTTGAGAATTGCGTCTGCAATTATTCAATTTGTTTCGAATTGAGATATTTTTGTGATCTTCTTCTTTGTCATTATATCAAAAAAGTGAATTAAAAATTCTGTTTAGAGGAAATTTGTTTTATTCATAAAAACACTACAAATTTAAGAGGACAAATGCTTTTTATTGTTTTGCAATTGAAATTGGTCATGAAATTTTACGGTATTATTCTATTGATTTCCAGTCGTCTGCTCATGGATTATTCATTATGCTGTTGATGGTGTTTCTATTAATAGTATAAAAAGCAATAAATGATTAAATTAACATATTTATAGTAAAAACTTCAAGGGATGTCGACTAGAGCCGTCTAATAAAAAACAAAAAGATCATTGGCGTTGATAAATCACGTTCGCAAGTTTCTAACTAAGAATACAGCTCTTTAATTCTTGATAAATGATTTGAACGTGATGTTGAAATTAAAATTATTCACATTCAACTAACACATACGCAAATTATGAGCTGAATAGTTGACCAAAGATAGATGAAAACAGTCTACATGAAGACGTAATGAATTTATAGCACCAGATTCACACAGCAATGAGGAAGATTAAAAAAATTAATTTATTAAATGAGTGTAAAATAAAAAAATGAGAGTTCTGCCTGAGGAATGTTTAAGATACATAAATTGCATCAGAATTGCTTCATTAATGTTTGTTGCCACACTCTTTACAAGCAAAACACACAAGTTTCTTTTCTCTCACTATTATTAATTAAATTAATTAAAGAATGAATAAATAAGAAATGTAAATAGACAACAACTTCAATTAGTAGAGTGACCAATCCCTGAATAAAAAAAATACTTTTAAGCTCATGAGCTGCTTTGAGGCTGCAATATATTTCTTTTTCATTCTATACAATCCATGAGCATAAAACTTCACGCGTGGTTGAAGAAAATCGATACTTTTTTTGCCCTCTCACTCTTGCAGTTGTGTGTTTTATAAGAATTTATGTGTAGTAGAAGAAAACTTTCTTTCCCTTAGTTCACATTGTATGAGAGAATCAAATTAACATCGATTTCTTCTCCCCTTTTCCTGACATTATTACAACAACCCCAAAAAGAAACATTTCATAGAGAATGCGCATGGACAAAAAAGAAAACGCCTTGTAGAGTGTAAAGGTAACATTTTTTTGCAGCCATCATTGAATTAAGAAAAGTAAAACAAGAGAGGAAGAGAGAGAGAGGAAAAGTCAATGGCAGATTTAATTGATGATGCTCTTTGTATAATTAATTGTTGAGATTAAAAAGAGAGTGTTATTTAAGTTATTTTTTTAAGACATTTATTTCAGAATATTTCTCTGCATAAATGAAAAAATTTTTGCTTAAAATTGCAAATGAAAAAAAAATGACTAGCTAGGAAAGAGAGGTAAGAGTAATTGTATTTCATTTCGTATACAATATAAAATCACGGCGTGTAAAGACATATGTCTTTATATTAATTTAAAGTATACTAATCAGCATTGAGTGCTGTTCCAACTACAATATTTTTGATTGTTTAACAAAAATTGATGCAAATTAAATCACAATTGACATGAAAATTAATTACAAATTAAAGCTTAAAGGTTAATATTTCTTATAACTTTTCCAATGCTCGAGTACTCGTGAGTAGTTCACGTGACAATCGCCACACATGCTTCGACGCGTTTTCGAGTGAAGTTGGAGATTTTCCTTTGAATAAATCCAGACTCGGCAAAAAGTAATGTGGACATCGTCGACATTGTAAACATGAAATCAGTTGCAAAAATATTCCATTGATGCGGTCACCTAGACAATTTTCATCCCATTCCATTTCACGTGGATGTTTTTCACATTCGTAAAGTAGCAATGTTTTTAGATGATAAGCAGTAATCGGATTGCCAGGTAAATCAAGATGACGATCACGAAGTGTTTTAAGAATACTCAAGCAGCGCTTTCTGTATGCACCTTGAAGTAAGCGATTTTCTGCTTCATGGAATGAAAGAATCTGAAAAAATAATTTTTAATTGATTTTTATTATTTCAAAATTTCATTTTTTTTACCCAACTGTCACCTTCCATATTTGCATTTTTGCCTTGAAAGATGACACTTTCCTTTGATAATAAATCAAAACCTTCCATCTTCACCTCAGCAACGAGATTCGGATGTGGCCAAGGGATGTTTATGATTGGCCAATGTGAAGCTGATCGTGGCCAAATACCTGAGCATTTGAATGCTGGTGTGATTTGCACAATATAACGTTCTCTAACTCTCAACTTCACGTCAGACGTGTCTGCTACCATTTTGACTAAATCACGATATTCGCACTTGTCACAAGCTTGCGCGACAAGTGTTTGAAAACGTGATCGAATTTTGCGAGCTGATAGATAACCAGAAGCAGTGATAAATTCAACCCACAATGACATTGAACGTTTTCGACCATCACTTAATTTGAGCACAGCACAACCAGGTAGTGTACCGTCATCAACAAAATTGAAAACTCCCATTTGATTGAGATAGAGCACAATCTCAAACTCATTTGGTGAAATAACATCAATGCCCTCGTATCTAAAGTATGAACGACTTTTATTGAGTTGAAAGAATTTTCGCGAGCACAAGAAGTGTATGTCATTTAAATTACCTGCCATTGCATTCCGAGAGACTTGAAATGAAACGCGGCTCCTGCACTTCAACCTCTCTTAGAATGTCTTGAACAATTTGACAAATCTCTCTGATTGTTTTATCAATAATGGACATTCGCGTTTGAACGCGCTCGACATAGTACTTGTTAATTTGATAAATTATTTTCGATTGTTCTTCAATCATATGCGGCGGAACAAGCATTTTTACTGTATTTGTTTCTTTGGCGTTGTCTTATTTGCTGATTGACTGAATTTGTTGTTGCACTTTTTTCCCCGTTTGTTGGTTTTTCCAAGCTGTCAATGCAAATTTCGTTTGATGACTCTTTTTCAAAATGCAATCAGCACTGAATTATTTTTTAAAGAATCACTTTTGATGTTGAAAAAAAAAATTTTGGCGAGACTATCACTTTTTACTTTTTACTACTTCAAAGCTGAATTTCCCAATAAAATTGAATATTTTCCTCTTCGAAAATGTAGAAAAATTTTCCCTTTCAAGTGAACTCTTTGTATTATTTTTCTTGTCATTGCGAATACATTCAAAGGAATTTTTCTCGCATGATATACACTTGCGCATCGAAAATTTAATCAACTGTTGTTGCTTTCTCGTGTGTTGGTGTGCGATCTAGAGGCGTCAACAAACAAACACACACATTTGTTCTAAACCACATATGTATTGGTGCAATAAAAGAAGAAAAGATTTTATGGTCTTTTATCAACAATACACACTTGATATACTTCAATAGTATATTTTACATTAGTGTGAAAATAACACTGATCGCATTGCATTGTGTTATTTTTCTTTTGTTAATTTTTATTATATTGATATCGAATATGATATTGATTCTTTACAATGGCAATTGTTATGCAAATATTTTGATAAAGAATAAAACATGAGAGTTTTTAAAGGAAATGGAGAATTGAAATTTAAAAAAATATCATAACTAATGAATTATAAAAACACTATAATAAATTCATTTGATCCATGACATGTAATTTATCATCATTTTATAAAAGAAAAACTTGACTACAGACATGAAAGAGAAGGCGCCGCAATTAGATGAGAAAAAATATTATGATGGCTTCCGATTTTTACCTCATCAAAGTCAGTAAACAGCCCTGCATAATTTTAATTTCACGCAAATTTTCTTCTATCAAATTTTTTTAGTCTCTCTCGCTCTTTTATTCTATCCACACGCAGATAAATCGTGCCAAATGTCGCATTAAATTACTTTTTCAACCACATTTGACAAGATGGATAGAGAATAAAAAGAGAAGATTACAGAACAAGAAGAAAAATAAGATATTAATAATCATCAAAGCATGCACAACAGCACAATGTCATTTATAATTAAACATTTCCCATCACTCTCATCCAGCAGGAGCCTTTCATGTGTGCACAAATCTTCTCTAATTGCTTAATTAACTCTCACTATGCTCTAGAGCACACATTTATTTACGGAAAAGGAGAAAAAAGAGAAAGAAATTTGTTTTCAATTATGACGATGCATGGAATTATCAACACGCAGACACAATTTGACAAAGCATAACGAAAAGTATGATCACAGATCGTACACGTGCTTTTGTTTAGCCTCTGCACTCTTTTTTTCTCTCTTGTATTCAAATGCGACATATACATTAACAGGATGTTCACTGCATCTGCAATTTTTAGGAAAGTGACAACGAAGTGAAAAAAGAAGGAAAGTAAAGATGTTAATGCTCTGATTATGCGCAGAAACGTGTGAAGCAAGAACATTATCGTCCACTGCTCATCAATTTTTACTTCTCTTATGTTTAGTGTCGCTTTATTCAATGTCATGTTTCAATGAACTGATTAATACTTAAGATAATATTTTTCTCTTTTATTTGCACTTTTTTTTGTTAGGAAGAGAAATTTGAGTTACCGAAAATGGAATTGAGTTACAGGAAAAAGAGTGAATAGGAACAAATTTTAAAAATATTCATTTACTTACCATTTGGTTACAAATGTAAGTATTTAACTAATTATCCAACTTCTTTATAATGACTTCGTAATTTTCACAGAAATCTCTAACGAAATTTTTAAATTATATTTTAATCCCATGGATTAAGTTTAAAAACATTATTCTTAGAAAATCTCTTTCGGTTGAATGCCAAACGTCATAGTTTATTTATGCGCCACAATTTTTATTCTCTCTAATCCCACTTGTAATCTTGAACTAGACATGAGACACATACGGCGATAAAATTCTAAATTCAGAGGCAATTGAAGAAATCATCTTTACTGTTCAAGTTGAATTTCATTAGAAAAATGCACTTTTGTCATTAATCAACGCTGTAATTCAATTATAAATCAATTTATTCTCACTACACAGCAGAAATAAAGAAACACTCGTAAGACTGAAAAATGCATTAAAATTATTCATCCCTTCTTTGAAGACATATAAACAGTAGCAGAGATCATAAAATTTTTGCTTCGTTGCCCTTTTGATGCACCCTCGCTTATATTTCAAATATTACCGGAGGGGTTGTTGTAAAATAATGCGGAAGGATGCTGTTTGTATACAATTATGAATAAATGAACAGTACCACATCGCAATAGGAAATGTAGTTAGATTGTGATAAGGCAGAAATCATCAAATAATAAACATCACACCCATACGCATAAAATCACAATGAAATTTATTCATATTTCACCCACTCATGGTCATGATAATCGATTTGTTTCAGATGGTGCGGAAATCGATTAAATGGTATTTCTGGTTGGTTTCCCATGATGAAAGCAGTATATTATGAGAGTTTATTGCTCACTTCTTTTGTTATACTTTCTTATTTAGATGCTGTTAGGTGTTCATGTACTCTTCTATAAAAAAGTGTGATAAATGTCAAATTAGCACGATAAAATAATGATTAATTATTTGAAAGCATGCATAGCTCTTTCTTTTTATTATATTGAGAGTAGATTAATTTAATATATAAATTTTTATTGAAATAAAAATTTTTAATAAAAACCGTTGAAAGCATGTCATTTTGAATTTAAATGTTTCATGAGCAATGTTTTATTTTATTCTTTCTAAAACATTGAATGTGAATGCACTCAAAACATTCGTTTCGTAAATTTCAAAACGTTGTTTCGGTAAAATAATTAAAAATTTATGTTTATAGCTATTAATTTAAGCTTTAAATAGTTACAATAATAAAAAAATCACAGAGAAAGAAGTATAAATTGGGATAATTGCAAAAATGGAGCAATATGAAGACTATAAAGGTATTTTTATCATTGACCATCCTAACCTCGTTCAACATTATCTTTTTGTTTTCATTTCAGAAATTGAAAAATTTTTGCGAAAAAGTAAGCCAACTAAAACAGCAGTTGAATCTGTCAAGTTCTTAATCAAACTTATAAACTCTGGTCACATTTATTCTACATCAAAATATAGAACTGCATTGATATATTTCATAAACAATCTTTTTGATCAGCTCTGGGAAGATAAAGAACTGGATTTAATCAAAGATGTTCTCCAATTCAAATTTCCATACAATTCTATTGACAGTGAATGTTTAGATGAATTGTTAAAAATGCTAAAATCATTAATGAAGAAAGAAAAGTCAATTGATAGCATTGAAATCAGCATGTCGGTAATATTCAATGAAAGTTTCAAAGAATTTTTTAAGAAAAATCTAAAGAAATACAGTAAATTAGTTGGTCAATCACTAAAAATCTACAACTTAAACATTTCGAAAGACAATATTCAGCTTCTTGACGATATGATACAAGAACTTTACTATTTTGCGCGAGTTCCGGAATTCAGAGAGAATTTTTTAGAGCATATATTGAACAATTTGCACGAAGCAGCAAGAAATGAAGTATATGAAAACATCAAAAATATGTGGGATCTAACAAATACAATTTTATTTAAACGATCGCTGATGAATGATGAAGAATTTGATGCAAGCATTCAATTTTTTTATCAAGAGGTAGAGAAACTTGACAATCAAGTGCTAATCGAGGCATTTATCATTCATTTCAAAGACAACATAAGCAAGATTGCTTCATTCATCAAAAACTATGTGAATACAATTCTGATGACAGATTATGATACAAATTGTGAATTCTTCAATCACACTGAAATACTTTTTAGTTTATTAAAGAAACATAATATTGAAATATCATCTCTCAAGAGCATTGAACCATCAATTTTCGATGAAATTTCAACGAAGATAATCGAGTGTGAATCTACAGTAGATAAAAATGATTTAGGCAACTATTTTAGGATTCTCTCTTTATTGATAAGTAGTGATCCTCATTTATTTGTTAATGGCATTTACAATATAACAGTCAGTAACATGCTGAAAGAAAAACTAAAAGACGATATGCTTGAGTTTGAGAATTTATTATCGACAATAATTAAGATTTTCGGTAAAGACATTTATCAATTTTTAAAGAAATTGTTCAAAGCATTGAATATTAAACTGCAAGGCGATTTTGAATTGCCAAAAAAACGTAAAAGAAAGAATAAAGATACATTTGATACTCCAGTGAATAAAAAGTCGAAAATGATGAATGGATCAAGTAAAGATAGTAGTGATACGTCAAGTGATTTGAATATATGGCCAGGTATGACCAAAGAAATTCTCAATGAAATTTTTGCTGATATCAATGTTAATCAAACGACAAAATTGTGGCAGTTCTTCAATAATGAATTAGAAAATTTAATTGATGAATTGTCGAGTTCAATTGAGGAAAAAGTTGTATTTAAGATTGGCTTTATTGCTGATTTGCATTGCCAATTGTTCAATAGTACTAGAATTCACGAGCACTTGGTCTATAAAAGATCAGAAATTTCACAAGCAATTGAAGAGTTCAACACAATTCACCATAAATTTTATGAGACAATCATCAATATCGAATACAGCAATCAAGTAATGAGTTCTTTTCTCAAAATGTCGTATGACTATGAAAATTTTCTTCTGCTCTACTTTTATCATCATGATGAAAACATTAAAAATGAACTTGATTCTGTTTTTATTGCAAACAATTCACGAATTAAATCAAGTGAATGGAAAATCATTCAGCAAAGAATAAAAAATTTTGGAAAGCATGAAGAGAAAAATTATTCAAATTTACTCATGATTCAACATCTTTTCAAAAGTAATATATACAAAATCCATGAAACTGAAGGAGACAGACATTTTCTTCACAGTCTTCTTATGGATAAAGAGCAACTTACTTTGTTGATGGAACAAAAAGATACGCGACTTCTCATATTCAACATTTTAAACACAGATGACTCGATTACATCTTTAATGGAATTTCTCTATATGCATATGAATGATGATGAAGAAAAATTATCATTTGTGTTAGCTATTGTAAAGAATAATTCAAAATTACTTGAATGTTTCTTACAAACTCTCCTAAAGCTTACAAAAGATGGTGATACAAATTTTAGTAAATTACTGAATATTTTAAATGAGCTACCTATAACACTTCTGCCGATTGAGAACAAGAAACTTATTATCGAAAAATTATTGCTCAATCTTAATGAAGTACAAATTGATCAACATAGTTGTTCCGTTACAATTATTGAGAAACTCATAAAAAATGATGGATACAAAGGATTTTTGAAAGATTTCTCATTAGAAGATATTACAAAGAAAATCAGTGATGTAAAGAAATATGAGAAATTCTATAACACTTTATTCAGAAATAGTTTCAAAAAACTGACAAGTGACGGATTAAAATGTTCTGAATTGATTCTGAAGAAAGACTTGAAGGTTGATCTGTTGGAGGTTTATGCAAAAGTTGTTAGTGAAATTAATATGACTTCTACAAGTGAATGTTCTGCGGAAACAATTAATAAACTTAAAATAGACTTGATAAATAAAATCTTATCACAGCTAACAGTAAGCAACATTGTTTCACAACAACAACAATTTTACATATTCTCAAAACTCTGCGGACAGAATATGAATATATTAAATGAGGACATCAAAACGCAACATATGAAACTACTGAATAATTTACTAAAATCTACAGTAAAATCGATACCTTCAAATGAAAGTATACAATTATTTATCATGACACTCAAAGATGCAAAAAAGTTGAATCTAAATGATGAAATCAAAGGAGCTATTGTTAAAGCTTTGACAAAATATCTTAAAAATATGATAATTGAGAAAATTTCGCAAGAAACATGTGATGACATTACAAGAGAAAAAGAAATTGTTGAATCAATAAGTGCCTTCAAAAACAATTGCAGAGAAATTGTTTCAGAATTCTTATTGAATGCTTTAAACGGAAGAAATATTGTTAAAAATCAAAAAATTTACACATTTAAAATTTGTGAAATATTATTTGAAGTTTGTGAAAAACCTGGTCAAAAATACATATTGAACACTAGGAATTATAAGCAACTTTGTGATAAACTTACATTATTGAATGAAATAAAAGACGTTGATCTTTTATGTGCAATTTTCAATGCACATACGGCTATGCTGAAATGCAATAAAGAGAACTTGGAAGTTTACATGATCGACAGTGCTTTCGCATTTTATATGGACACACGTAATCGACCATCTTCAGATCGTTATGAAGACTTTTGCAAATTCAATGAAACTGTAGGACAGTTTCTTTTTGTTGCTGCCAATAATCATCATAAATATTTTAGATCTAGAATGCCACAATATTTTAAGGCCTATTTGAAGTTCTTATATGAAATCTATTTTTACAAAGCCGAAACAAAAGAACATTTTGAATTGAAAGAAATCTCGATGCTTCTACGACTTACTCTTCAGTTGGAAAAGTACATAAATGACTCATTACACGCTATCAAATCAATTCATATTAATTTTTTCTTTTTTTTCTTACACAGCATTATGAAAATGTTAATGAAGTTACATTGCATTTCGTTTGTCATTATCGCTCCGTACATCATGTCTTCAATCACAAATGTCTTTGTAAAAAATCCAAAGATGCTTACAGTCGGTGATAAGGTGTGTATACACAAAATATTTTATTACTGATATTTCATATTACTCGCAATTTAATGGCAACATTTTCTCGTTTATTCATTTAGTTTAAGGTGAATATCAAGAACATTTCTTATCAACTCTTGTCAACATTTGATGATAGAGCTCGAAAGCACACATATGCAGCGTCTGATGAATTGGCACGAGATATATACGAGAATTTGTTTGCGGAATTAAAACGCCGTGGATAATTATCATAAACTGAATGATATGAAGCTTAATGAGTAGTGTAATAAAAAGCTATCTTTACCCTGAGGTGAAAGAATTTAAACAATTTTTTTATGATGAATTTAAATTTTTAAATAAAATAAAGTCTTCATTTATTTGCTAAAAAATTCCATAAATTACTAAAAAATTTTACTATTTATGTACAATCTACTTAATCAATAAGGAAATTTTGTTGAAATACAAACATTCATTCTAGAGCGATCACAATCATCAAGTATTTCAAAATACGTAAATAAATGTGACTCATTCATGATCACGCTTAGTGGGTTTAATAAGTTCTCATCTACTTTAAAAAAATATTTAGCTCAAGTCCCTGATTAATGTAAAAATTTCTTGATGATAACATATGTAGCATGTGAATTTTTTTTCAATAATTTTCAATCTTATCTTTAGTTGAGGCGATAAAAAGGATTTTTTAATAACACACTTAAACGTTCAATTTGGCACTTTCATTTTAATCCTCAGCTCACTTAATTAAAGTATTAACACGGGGAACACGTATAATAATCATCAAGAAAGAAGAAAATAGAATTACTTTTTTGTTGTTGAGTGGCAAAACGTGCAGATAATAGGTAGCATCGTTTGTGATATCGTGCACGTTATTTATATCTGAATTTTGATTTTAAATTAATAAAAAGAAATCAACCATGTGAATGAGTTGTGTCAATTGATAATGATCCATCGTCTGGGATTAAAGCAGCCAATCCTTGACTTTCAGTTACGCCAGCTGAAATTAGATCAAAAATATATAAGAAATTAATATTTCATAAATTACAATCACATATGAAAGCAGCTGATAAGGTCAATCAAGTTATATTATGTTCATTAATTGATAAGTGCTTACAATACTATCACTACCGTTTATTTATTCTTTGTGTGTTCTTGAAAGTATTGTGCGAAGGCTTTCTTATTTTTTTCATCAAGTTTAAAAATATTATCTAAGGAGTTTCTGGGTAGTTTTTATCATTTTGTACAAATCAACGCACGTATTGATGATATACATCTTTATAACCTACTTAAAAAGTAATTGTTTTATGGGCATATATGGGTGATCAATCTTATAATATCACTTGTCAGACAGATAGAGAATTTAAATCTTTTCAAGAGATTTTTTTACGGCAATTTTATCGGTCGATATTCCTGCATTTAATCCCTTTATACATTTAATCATTAACAAAAGAACAATGATTGACGGTTAAATGAAATATTTCTAGATAACTCAATAGTCTTACCAATATATTGTAAACCAGTCATAATGACAAATCCACCAAATACACTCAAATATGGGAGCATACCAGAACGATCTTTAGAAAGAACTTCAAAAAATATGACATACAGTAATGTACCGGTTGCGAAACCTTGCAATATAACATTCGGTACTTGAAGCTTGTCACCCATGGAACCTGTCGTCAGAATTCCTCCGATAAGAATTCCTAAATTAAACGAAAACATTTTTTTATGATCGTAAGTACATTGCAGTGTTGTTACACAGGCGGCCTGTGATTGCTTGTGATAATATTTACAAAAAATTCGTTATGGAAATTGTAGAGGCGCCTAAATCGTTTTTGAAGCGCCATCTACAATTTTCATAGTGGATTTTTTTGTATATGTTATCACAGGCAGTCTAGGTCGCCTGTGTAACAACACTGGTACATTGTTGAAAAAATAACATGTGTATTATTAACGAAAAAAAGAGAGAAGAGAGAAACAAAGAATTACTCACCAAAGGCACTCACAAATGAGTATACAAAAACGTAAACGAATGCGAGCCATATTTTTGTATTCTGAACCATTAATTCTACTCCTATGCAGAAACTTATTACAAACTTGTGAGCTGCGACTGCTCCGAACCTTTGTAAAGTAAATTGTAAAAGTATTCCGTCATAAATCATCTTTCAGTAGGACTCGGACTTGAACGCAGGCTTGCGTATATACTTGATCAAGTTACATGCAAGTTGACTTATAAAAAATTTCTTTAATTCATTCAAATTTTATTTAATTTAGTCAAAACTTGGCAAATTAGATGAAAGTCAATGATTCTTAAAATCAAGAATTGACCGAAATAAATAAAAACTTTTAGAATTGGAGACATTTTTAGTAAGTCAACTTGAATACAACTTGAACAAGTATAAAAGCAGGTCTGCGTTCAAGTCCGAATCCTATCTTTTAGTGACATTTTTTGTCTGGTTTTTAAAACATACATGTAATAAACTCCGGTGCTGTCTTTTTGTAAACCAACTGCGAAACCCTCAAAGAGCTCATGAATTGAAAGTGCAAGGACAATAAGTAATCCACGAAGCGATGAGACAAGCATATCTTCATCTTCGCTGTGAGGTATAGGAAGTGCATGAGAATGACCATGACCATGTTCATGATCGTGTCCATTTTCGTGAGTGTGATGATGATGATGATGCGTATGGTTCTTTTCATTTACTGACATTTCTATATGACCTTTCTCAGTTACTGATAAGGATTTTGTATTATTTGTTAAATCATGTGTCGAGCCACGGCGGGAATGAGAATGATTTGGATTGATACAACTGACGGGATTCACACAATTTACATCTGAGAAACGTCTGTGAATACTGTTTCTAGCAGTTATTCCACGCATTAATGCTTCTGCATACGTTTCTTCTTCGGGTTTCATTGTTGCAACACTAGTCTGTGATTTTTTCTTTAAATTTGTCTGATAGCGATGTAGATAATGATGCACAATTTCTTCAATCAAATAAATCAAAAAGAAACCAAGCATCATGAGTAATTCTCCAAGTTCTATATGCCACTCTGGAATTCGTCCTTCAGCCTTTAAAATTGCTATTTCACCTTTTACATCTGGTAATAAATGTAAAAACGTTGTTGCCAAAAGAACTCCACCACCGAAACATAATAATACGGATACTACTTTTGCAGACTTTTTTTCACTTTTCGAACTAGGATCAATTGGCTCTGACCATTTGAATATTTTGGCGAGTTTAAAAGGAATTACACCACAAAGTGTAGAAATTAAAAAGAGGCCTAAACCTGTAGCAACTTTTGCAATGACCACATCACGTTCGTGAGTGTAATCTTCTTGCAATAAGGTCGGCATCACTAAATTTTAAATTTTCAAATGACGATAAATATCTCCTTCCTGCAACACAATTGAATTAGTTCTCTTGCTTTCACTTTATATATATAGTTAATTCTAAATGCGCACGATTACTCGGTGATGAAAAATATATGACTGAAAAGATTTCTATGCTTCGCTGAATTTTATAACGAAGAGCAAACAAACTTAAAATGAGAGTGAATGAGAGCTATTTGAGCGAATACTCAATTTTTCTCACATAACAACTTGTTCGTGAATGAGATAAAGTATGTAATTTTCAGAGACTACAAAAAAGTATTAACTCTCAATTTTATTAAAATTCATAGATCCATACAGTATCGACTTCACCATCTGACAGAATTTTCACTGGTTTTTTATTCGGTAATGGAAATCTACATGCTATTACTTTTGATCCTTTTTGCAGTTCTAATGAAAACTTCTGTTCCAGTTTAGGCATCATTTCCTCAACACCAAAAATTATACAATAATTGTAATTTTTAAGCGGAAATTTCCAAAGGTCTTTTCTAAAAAATTTTGTGTTTTTGAAAGTTCCACATCTCAATGAATTCAGTCTTGAATAGAGCACCAGCCAGTAATTTAATTCTACTCCATCAGATTTATAGCCATTCTTAAAAAAAGAATTTTCTTTGATAATATTAATAAATTGAAATAATGAATAACTTACTTTTGCTGCAGATATGACAATCCGACCATCTCCACTGCCAATGTCAAGTAATCTATTATTTGTGGTGGGATTTTTAGGCAGCAATGAGAGAATATTCTTAAGTTGTTTGTCTGTAGCTGGTATGAACGGTAAAGTAAACTTTCTAAAGGCAGGAGATACAAAAGGAAAACAAATAATTGAAATCCCAACAGCACCTATAGCAGTCGCACCAATTAAGATTTTTCCAAATGAACTTTTTGGTTGTTCCTGCATGCTCTTATTTTCAACTAAATTTTCCATTTTAATTAATGACACGTGATAATTACGATCAATTTGATTAAATTATTTTTTAACAAGATCAAATTGATTATAAATTGTATAATTTGGCCTTCATATCATCTAATTATTCTCAAAATTATAATTTTTCGAATATTTACACAAAAATCGTATTTCAAACATAACTCGGATAGATGTTTTTACGTACGTATTATATGAAAGACATTTTTGGAAGAAGACTTCAGTTTGTTGTTATCATTGAGTTTCTTATAAAAATATTAACTGAAAATGGATGAAGTAGATTCAATTATTTTAGAAACATTACGTGAAATTGGTTGCGAGTTAGAAAATGATAAAAAATTAAAGAATTTGAGTCCTGAGGATGTCTATAAATCAATAAGAACGTTATGCAAAATAATTAATCCAGAAAGTGAAGTGCCGAGATCACTTCCAGTACAAATGGCTCAAAGATTTTCAGCTGCATCACAATTGGTCGATTGTTGTAAACGATTGGGCTTTAATGGTGACTTTGGATATCAAACAATATTATATTCAAACATAAATGAATTGAGAAGAGTTTTTATGTGGCTTATTGAAAATCTTCCCACGAGTGAAGACAAAACTGACTCTTTTCAACCAAGAACATTGTCTAAAGCTAAAAGCATTGAAAATCAAATTGCAAGAAATTTAGCTAATGATTTGAAAAAACCATGGGTTCTTGGATTTTTACAGCCACAATCTAATTTAGAATTTTCACCAATTGAATTAGAGAGACCATGTTCTACAAAAAAAAGTGACAAATTTCAAATAGAGTATGAAGAAAAGTTTTTAAAACCAATTTTTCATCAAACAAACAGCATCATTGCCTCAATTATAGCGACACACGACATTGATTTAATGAAGAAAAATATTCCTTCTTCCGAATCAAGTGAAATTTCAAAAAAATTAAGAAGCTCAATGATAAGATCCACGCAATCTCTCAATTTAATGACAGCATCATCAATATCAACATTATCTTCTATGTCTAATCTTGTAATTAATGAGAAAATTCCAGAAGACACGCAAAATTTACAGCCAATTCAAAAATCACATGTTGAGTTGTTAACGGAAAAAGTTGAAAGTCTAAAGGAGCAAATTGATGAACAAGAGGAAATGTTTAGACATTTAACATTCAATAAAGAAGAAATTTTGAGAAATATTGTGACTGAAAAAGAAAATTTAGAGCAGGCGAAAAAAGATGGAAAATTAAAAATGCAAATTGCTATGTTACTCGATAATCCTGAAGAGAGCATTGAAAAACTTCAAAATTCTCTTGAAATTGCGAGACAAAAGAGACAAACTCTTAAAGCGAAATTCGAATCACACAAACTTCCTTTAGAGCAACAATTGGAAGCACTAACGAGCACAAATTCTGTGAAACTGCAGAAAATTAAAGAGATTCGTGAGAGTGTACAAAGTATGAGACGAACGATGAGAGAGATACAAGAAGATATAAAGCAAAAAGTGCAATTACAACAGCACCTAATAGAAGAATTGAATAAAATGAAACGCACAACTGAACGTTCTGCTTATACATCACGAATAGCTGATATAATCAATAACATTAAAAAACAAAATTATGACATTGATCAAGTTCTTATAGATACAAGAGCACTTCAGAAAGCCATTAACAATATAGAGGGACAATTGCAAAGACAATTTATATTAACTGAAGAACTTGTTTGGACAAAGGTATGTTAATCATGCATGTTATGGGATTCAAAATAAATATTTTTTTCATTACAGACTGCTAAACAAGATGACTATTCTAAAAAAGCCTACAAACTGCTCATTTCACTGCATACTGAATTCAGTGAATTAATAAATTTAATTGAAAATACAGGAAGCATTCAACGAGAAATTCGTGAGTTAGAAGATCAAATAGATAACGAACGGCAGCAAAATGTTCAGCAAAAAATAGATCAAATCACAAAAGATATTCAAATGATCGAAATTTCAGGCAACAAATAAGTCAATTAAAATTCCTCCCCTCTGTCCCTCAAAAATTATAGTGTCATGCCCATTTTCATAAAATATTTGCTAAAATCTTTTGTTCTTATAGCCATTACATAATTGGGTTAAAATTTTATTATTTTATTTCCAAAAATTTCCCCTATTGCTACACATATACGTATAACTCGATGATGAAGAGCGAAATGTCAAAAAGTCATGAGAAAAAAAAACAATAAAAAAATTTATTCTAATTGCATTATTACAAGAGATTCTATTTTATTTCTCATACACAACATGCAAGCTATTGCCCTATGCGCATACTTAAAATAAGTAGAGCAGAGTAAGTTCAAAGTCATACACATCTATAAAAAATAATTAACTTTGTCTAAGTGTCAAACTGCTTTTAGGTATGATATATGTAAGTACTTACAAGAAAAAGAAATGTAAAAATGTGTGTGCAGGTCATTTCAGGTAGCAAAAACTTATTTAAATCCCCTTTACATGAGAAAAAAGATTGAATATTTACTTTGTAAATGAGATCCTTTTTCTAATAATTAGCTTACCTAAACACATTTTTTCTGTTATTTTTGTAAATTTGACCAACAGTCCCTCACATGATGCCAGACGAATCGAATCGAGTTGATAAGTGAAAAATAAAGTTTTTTTAAAACGAAAGAAAAGTTTCTTAACATTAATTGTTCTCAGAGAATAATAAATAAAAACATAAATAATGGTGCAAATTAAATTAATTATGTTATTAGTGTTAAGTATATCAAAAATAGTACATATGAAAGTTACATTCAATAGAATGATAATAAATGATAAAAATAGACAAAACGATGATAATTTAGTGAAAAGATGTGATGAACTATCGCCTGTAGTACTCAACGATATTTTGGGAGCTGCTTTTAATTCAAGGTGAGTGTTTCATTTCACTCAAATGAAATTTATGAAAATAATAAATTTTTGAATGTGATCTTTGTGTAGGTATATGAGTGTAGACGAGCCGACATTAGAGGAGGAATTAGAGCAGAAAAATGCAGCCGGTAAGCGTGGAGCACAAGATTTTCAACCGTTTTATGTTGAAGACACATATGCAATGGAAATTAGTGATATGCCTGCATGGGAAGTTCATCATCTTGTGAACTCAACTGAAAACAGAACTATTTCCTCAGAATCTCAATTGTCGACATCAACAACGAACAATGGACATAGAGTGCCACGCTCGAATAATAGACGACGCACAGATGACTTCTACAACGGTTATCAACAGTCTCCACCTCCACAAAACAAGAGACCGTGGGAATGCGAGGCGAAAATAAAGTGGTTAGACCTCGGCCATGATTACTATCCGAGATATCTTCGAACTGTTGAGTGTACACGTCATTCATGTTTCTATGGGCATTTCACTTGCAAGCCAAGATCTTTTACTGTAAAAATTCTTCGACGACGTAAAGGAGAATGTGTGCAAACAAGAAATAGAATTGGGATTAGCGGTTTACCTGGTGAACTCAAAGAGCTATGGGTTTGGGAAGAACGTGCTGTTAATTTTTGCTGTGACTGTGCGGCAAAATAATAATCACCTTATTTGTGATTATCACAATTAGCCTAGAAAACTCACTTTCTTGAAGAAAGAGAGATTTTTCCTGTACTCAAAATTCCAGTTTCTTCATCAACACCACTGTTTCCGACAATTATGTTTGTTTGTCTATTTAGTTAGTTATTTATTGTGAAGTGTCACAATATCATGTTGTAATAATTGTTTGCAAATGTATATAATGCTCAAATACCAAAAGAGTAAATAAATTTAACATGTACATAGTCTCTAGTTGATAATTAGTGTGTAAATAAAATCGTAAAATTTTATTAAGTAATTTTGGATTTATTCAAATTTTGACACTTAATACAAAAAATATTTTATTTATTGAACGTCATTTTCCATCATTTACAAAAAAGGCATCTCGACATTAAATTTTTCTTTTTTTCATTTCGCTAATATAATTTTCGCTTAAAAACATTGAAATATGATATGAATTACATTAAATCATTATTAACTTTAATATATTCAATCTTTTTCTGTCATTCTTAAATTTGTTTTTTTTTCAAGTACGGACTTAAGCAAGGAGAAGATTCTAAAGTGTACAATTGCTATTCATAGTATTTTATCAATTAGAACCTGATAATTTGAAATTATAGATTATTTGATGCAGTGACAGACAGAAATATTTAATTTATTGGATCATCTTTATAAAAGATTTGATTACCATATAAAATATCGTTTAACGTATAAAATTGTAAAAATATTTTATATATAACAAAAAGTTAAATCACTTAAAGTTTAACAAAAATTTAAGAAATTATTTCGAATTTTTGTGGAAGCATTCTGAATAATAGTTAAATAGTTAGTCGAAAAAATACATAAAGTTTAAATAAACAATAAATAGAAATTAAATGTTAGTGCAATTTTGTGTGTGCATTTAAGACACAGTTGATTAGAAATTTTTAAGTTTATAAGTACATCATCAATCAATTGAATTAATTGATGAATAATAGAGAGAAGTAAAATAGCGATGAGACGAAAGTACACTTTTTAAGATATAGAAAAGTAATAGTGAGGTCAAGGAGAATTGAAGGTACAAGAATAACTTAAAAATAATAAATTAGAGCATAATTATTGCAAGTTATAAAAAAATTTTCTTTTTCTTGCCCATAAAGTGGACGGCACAAGGTGAATACTACTAAAATAATAATCATACTAATTTTAATATAAAAAATAATTTTAAAATAAATTGTTAACTTCAAATAAAGTTTTAAAAAATATTTTTGTTTCGATATTCATGGACGGACAAGATAAATAAATCTTTCCAATACAAATTAATATTTTTTTTTTGTAATTAAGAAAAACAATTAGGTGGTAGGACGGATGGTTTGCTTTGAAAAAATAGTAATAATAAAGAGATTCAATAGGTGCATTTCGGAGACGATATGTGTAAGTGCACGCGCTTCTTATACATAATTTGGTACTACTTTGACTTAACAATCCAAAAACAGAGTGAATTAACGACATTACATACAT
This sequence comes from Polypedilum pembai, assembly GCA_014622435.1. Classification (NCBI taxonomy): domain Eukaryota; kingdom Metazoa; phylum Arthropoda; class Insecta; order Diptera; family Chironomidae; genus Polypedilum; species Polypedilum pembai. Next base: position 40,724 of record JACWBX010000785.1, read on the forward strand.
ATTTCTAGTTACTATTCGAAATGGTGATTGTGCTTTGCGCATTTGTGATATCTATATGAGAAAGATATGTGTGTATGTGTGCTAGGGTATAATTTAACTATCTAAGAGAATTATTTTTCACCTTAAAATCAGCACGTTTGTTTGCATTTTTTTATACATTACATTCGCCGCCTCTTTTAAACAAATTAAAATAAATTGCATTTAAACCTGATTTTCATTAAGTATTCAAATCCTACATCACTCCACATCTTCTTTTTTGTCTTCTGTCAATCTATCTAATTCACGTATATTTAATTTTTTTTTGCACTTTAATTGTGATTTTGCTCTTTTAGTAGTAGAATATTTTTATATATCAATAAAATGACACTATCATAACCATGAATCGATTATTGTCAAGCAATCTTTTTTTTCGCATTCGTAGAAAGTGAGATTTTTTTATAATGTTCATTACACATAACTAAAACCTTTTTTATGTCATAACTCTTTTGCTTATTTATGTTGCATTCATTGCATCTAACTCGATTTGTTATTTAAGAAAAAAAATCACACTTCGGTACTGTGCGTTTGAATGCGAACTTTTTTAACACTATTTTTTCGTTCAAATCGTGGCGAAGAATTTCCAAATCCAGGATTTTGGATACCAAAATCATCATTATTAATTTTCGGTTTTGGTTTCTTTAAGCTCGATCTTAATGGTCCCCTTGAAGTCATTATAACAGAGCCATCAGTCATTGTCGATCCATTGGATACTGAAGTCATTGTTGTTGTGACTGATCCAAAACTACCAGCATAGGGTTTACCAGAAGCAGCTGTCATGGCAACTCCTCTATCTATTGAGAATTTAAATATATAAAAAACTGATTTGAATTTTATTCATTGTTACTTACTATGATCACCCTCTCGATAGCCTGGATTATCATAAGTTATTGCCCTCGAGCCAGTCACATCTGGCGTTTCTGTTGGATCACCTCCTTCTCGTCTCGAAAACATCAAATCATAAAGACTGAGCACACATAGCAAAATTGACGTTATTACGCAAATGACAACAAGATAAAATGAAAATCCTCGAGACACTGTGAAACCTCGCTTTCTGTCATCTGTCTGAATAGCAAACATACCAGCTGATGCAATAGTCGCAATTGCTTTTATAAAAAAAAGGGCAAGAAAAAAATAAATAAAATTTTATTGATTGATAATAATATCATAACTTTTTTTTTCGCGCGCCTATTTAAGATATCAACTTACCACCCACAAATGCCAGAATAACTTTTACAGACACAAGTGTACTGTATTTCATCACAATTTTTTCTCGCGATGAGACCGCTGCGATTTGAATAACGGAAAGTATGCAGTAAATTCCCAGACAAATTGTGCTGAGAACAATTGCCAATCCACTGACAAAAACAAAATTCGAAGGTTTAAATCTCGATGCATTCTCAAATGATCCACACTTTTCACGATTATATGCTAATTCTTTACACACTTTCCATGGACCGAAATATCCTCGATCGGAGCCAAAACCACCATGTACATCTTCAAAATATCCCCATATCGGAAGAAAAACAGCAGCACAACTCAATGCAAAGCAAATGAAACTTATCGTTGTGATTATTGCTATGAAAAATGAAGATGTTGCCATGTTTCGAGCATTTTCTATTCAACAAACTTCACTTTAATCAAACGAACTTAACAATTAAAACAAAAACATTAAAATTAGATCGAAATTTTAACAAAAATAGAGTTTGAGAAATTTTTGTATTGGAATTTTTTATTTCTATAGCTACACCTTTACACAAATGTAAGACAAAGACTGATTCATGTCATGAATGATGCACCCGCATGTGAAAATCGATAATTTTGAAGGATACCTAAGTGTGTCACTTAACAAAAGTTATGGCATTTTCGTGACTTTTTCAAAGTAAATTGTGGTTTGCTGCAATAAGATGATTGATTAGCTCAGAAACATAAAAAAAACATTCTAGTTGTGCATTTTTTCATCGTATTTGTCTCAACATTATGGTCGCTTGAACATTCAATTAGGACATACACTATATTGTTGTTATTTCTAAAGAAAATTAATTTATTGCAAAACTATTTCTATTCTTATTAATTCTTTGTTAAATCTAGACTTTGAATATCAACTAATTTTTCTTTTGGACCTGTGTCTTCTTTTTGTGTGTGGGGTTGTTTCTCAATAAAATTTTTTTGTCTATCAAATCGTTTCGATTTCTTTTCATTCATATCAAAGGCCAACATATTTGTGTAATCACGAGTGCTACAATAAAATGATTATTAAAGTAAATAATTAATAAATTTTGAAACTTCTACTTACGCTCGTTCTTGATCTTCTGGATAAAAGATTTCTCGAACTTTAACATTCGGTGCATCTTCCATATAGACATTTTCTTTGAGAGGTGGAAAGGCGGTATAAATATCATAAAATAAAGGTCTATCTTCCCATTTCATTGCACCTGCCCTCAGTAATCCTGTCACTCTACAAAATAATCAAATAGTTTACTTTAATTTGCAATAGAATTTAATACAAATTAACACTACCGTGTATAGATATTTCCAATTTTCTCAAGTCTGCTATAAGCCATGTTTATATTCTTGTTTGCTTCTTTCTTTTTGCATCAACCAGTTTCAATTGCCTCTTTACTTGTTATTTGTTAAGAAAATTAAATAACAAATCACTATGTCCAATAATCAATTTTCACTATTTATATGAATTTAGTTATGAAGTTTATTGATAAGAAAAACTAATTTCACAACAAATGAAATAAATAAACATGGATATAATTTGAATTAATAAAAATTTGTTAAATACAAAAAGCGCTATAATCGCTATAAGTTTATAATGACGATATTTTGATCTAGAGGGAATTTGATGTTTTGAAATTTACAATTTAATTGCATATATAAAATAACACGAAAAGGACAAGAAAAAGAGAGTCATAAAAATGGATTTGGGTAGCTCAGACGATCGAGTATATGCAGCCGAACGAATATTAAAGAAGAGAATTAAGAAGGTAAAGTTTAAAGACGGGAATAACGCTATATTGGCAAATAACAAAAATAATTTGTTGTTGTACATTTAGCTTGGGATTTTTTTGTGACTAAATTATTAAAATGAAAAATTTATTTGTATCATCGCAGGGAAAAGTCGAATATCGAGTTAAATGGAAAGGATGGAGTCAAAGACACAATACATGGGAACCTGAAGAGAATATTCTTGATGACAGGCTAATTGAAATTTTCAATCGATCGCAGAAGCATTCGACACCTAAAAAGGCTGCAGGGAAGAAAAGAATTGTTGAAGACTCTGAATCAGAGGATGGTGACACATCACAAGCTGAGGCTGAAGAAAAAGAACCGCCGGCGAAGAAGGAAAAAATTAAAGCAAAAGAAATTCCTGCAAAAAAGAACAGTAACAGTAGTAGTAGTAGCAGCAGTAGCATAGTTGAGAAAAAACCAGAAATCATTATCAAAAAAGAGGAGTCCTCTAGTCCAAAAATTTCAATAACGATTCCGAGTAACAGTAGCTCAAACACACCTAAAGTTTCTCCATTAGCTGCTGCTATTGTTCCAATACCGAGGATTATAATACCACAAGAAGTTATTGCAAATGCTGATTTATCAAGCAGTAGTGATGATGATCAGACAATTGCTACGACAAAAGAAAATTTAAATGCTAAGCGTAAAGCTGAGGTGCTTTCAAAGGAATCTGGTAAAATTGGAATTACAATTAAAAAAGCAAGTATTGTCAACAGCACTCTTTCTTCCTCCTCATCATCTTCACCAATGTCAGTACCGGTTGTAAAACCTCTTGTTTCGCCTAAAATCAAAATTGAGAAAAAATCACCATCGCAAAATGTTAAAGAAGAAGAACAAGATTCTTCATCAACAACTACAGAAACATCAGTTTCATCACTCACAACTTTACCAGTGAACGAAAAGAAAGAGGCAGAAAAAAATGATAACATCACAGTAAAGAAGGAGCCTAAAACACCTGAAAAAACTACTCCATCAGTGACAATTCCTGATGAATCAAAATCGAGCGGTAGCAAAGAGAACAAATTTACAAATTTGATGTCAAATAGTAATATGAAACTACTTACATCACCTAAATCGGCACATCCAAAATTGTGGCTGCCAAAGTCGCAATCGACATCAGATCAAGTTTTTATTACTGATGTAACAGTGAACTTAGAAACAGTGACTATTCGAGAGTGTAAGACAGAACGTGGTTTCTTCAAGTCACGACAAGATTTAGACTTAGAACGAAATCTCACAAAAGCACAATGAGCTGAATAAAATTTATTTTTAATTTCATTCATTTCAACCATTTTAAAATTAGTAATGTCCCTGTGTATAGAATTTGCTTTTAGTTTTATTTACTACCAATATTTGTATTTGTATTTTTTTTATTAAATTTCCGCTCAAGGCTTAATATTTGATTAATTTATTTTTCTATGTTAAGAATAATTTTTTTAAACTTTAAGATCATCATTTTTCGTTTTAAGTTGTTTTAAGTCAGTGTTGTTATCGTAGATGTCTACGGTCTACGTAGATTCTACCGTAGATTTTGTCTATGTAGACGATTGTCTACGGTCTACAACTTTGGTCTACGTAGACAGCATTGAAGACTGTAGAGTTCTACAATAACAACACTGGTTTTAAGTCAGTTGATAAACATAAAAACTGATCTATGAATTTATTGTGAGCTAGATGGAATCTTCTATCATACTTTAAAAATGAAGGAAATTTTTCCTAAAATATTTGTACCTTTACATCTTTTAATCTTGCATACATACATAAAAATATTGTATTAATGCGTAAAAATTTGAAACAAAAATGATTTTGTGTTTAGAATTTTAGATTATGAAATTAGCGCTAATAAAAAGAAAAGTTGACGTTCAAATGAGTCATATGTAGCACAAATTTTTTTTGACTCATGACAATGCTTAAATTTTTCATGCAATGCAGTAGAAGAAAAGAGAATCATATCAACAATGTCTTTAAATACACATTTCTAGAATATGACGTCGATGAGTGGACTAGAAAGAGAAGGCAAGAATAACAAACTAACAACGCATGCGTTAATTCGTATTTTACACAGCTATTTCTTATCATCACATGGTAACTCTATAGATGTGTAGGTGGATTTTTTTTTGAGAGCCGAAAAGAATTTTGTGTAGTAAGGAAAATTTTTGTGAGCGAGAAAAAAATAACATAATCGCATACAAAAATATTTCTCCCTTAATTAAAGCTAAATTGAATTCAATTGACTACTAGTGTTGTGTCGAATAGAGAGAGTGTGAATCAGTGAGTCGTTTAGATTGCTGGAGAGTGTCAACGAGTGAAGAAGGTGGTCGCAATTTTATTTTTATCCATTGATTATTTGTCAAGAACAAATTTTTAAAAATGCTTCGAAATGTTATACGAAATCCCAAGGCGATTGGTGAGTTTTTTTACGTCATTGAAAGTGCAAGTGAATAATTTTTCCTTTATTTTATAAAATTTTAATTATCGGCAGCTTCTGAAGCGAGGTGTCTTTATAGTTCGTATGTGAAAAATGAACCAGCAAGTCCAAAAGTTTCCACAGAAATTCCCGGGCCAAAATCAAAAAGTTTGCTTAAAAATTTAAATCAACTACAAGTAAGTATAAATTATAACTATGGCCTCGACATTGAATTATATAATAAATTGTTTTATTAACCAAGACATAATAGCAAAAAATTTTATTTATTTAAATTGATTAGAATTTGATTTAAAAAAAACACGCCATCCAATTGATCTTTATATTTCATGAGTGACATATTATGGCGCAGCTAAAATTAGAACTTTATTGCCCATGATCATGGTGTTTTTTCTCATCACATTCCCTTCTTATCTTGAAATATAATAGGAGAAAAAACAAACTTTGAAGAGATTAACTAAATCGTAAGACATTTATTATGATATCTAATCTTTAATACTCTAAATCTCTTATTGAAAATGAGATAAGATGCATTTTTTATAAAGTGCACATGCGATAAACGTTCTTAATGCATTTGATTGAATGATTGTGTGCTCAATATAATTTACTAACTTGACACTTTTTCAATTAATGTGCTTTCTATTTAAAATGTTGTAGCAAGCTGGCTCAGTTCAATTATTTGCTGACTACGATACCAGTATTGGAAATTATTTGATCGATGTTGATGGAAATCAACTATTGGGTGAATATTTTTTTAACTGTTAATTATCTTTATTATTTATACAACCATTCAACATTTTCAGATATATACACGCAAATTTCAAGTGTTCCATTGGGCTATAATCATCCTGAGTTGTTAAAGGTTTTTCAAGATGAGCATAATTTAAAAACATTGATAAATAGACCTGCACTCGGAGTATTTCCAGGAGCCGATTGGCCTGATAAACTTCAAAATGTTCTCATGGCAGTTGCACCTAAAGGTCTTCCTTGTATCACTACAATGATGTGTGGTTCTTGCAGTAATGAAAATGCGTTTAAAAATATGTTTTTGTGGTACTGTAAAAATCGACGTGGAGAAAATGTTGATTTTACTGAAGCTGAGAAAGAAACATGTATGATTAACAAGCAACCTGGATCGCCAAATCTTTCAATTTTATCTTTTATGGGTATAAAAAATTTATTGTATTGTTTTAACTAAATATAAAATTAATATATAACTAGGTGGCTTTCATGGACGCACTATCGGAGCATTATCAACTACTCACTCAAAGTATATTCATAAAATTGATGTCCCCGCTTTAGATTGGCCAATTGCTCCTTTCCCACGTTACAAGTATCCATTAGAGGAAAATGTTCGTGAGAATCAAGCTGAGGACAAAAAGTGTTTAGCAGAGGTTGAATCATTAATTGAAAAGTGGAATAAGAAAGGACATGATGTTGCTGGTATTATTGTGGAGCCTATTCAAGCAGAAGGTGGAGATAATGAAGGTTCGCCAGAATTTTTCCAGGGATTGCAAAAAATTGCAAAAATAAATGGAGTTGCATTGCATATCGATGAAGTTCAAACAGGAGGCGGACCAACAGGAAAATTCTGGGCTCATGAATGGTTTAATCTTGAATCTCCTCCAGACATTGTAACATTCTCGAAGAAAATGCAACTCGGTGGCTATTATCATTCTGAAGAATTTAAACCACAACAAGAATATCGTATTTTTAACACGTAAATATCGATTGTCTCTTTACAAAATTTTTTCTAATTTAATTTTTCATAATTTTTTTAGATGGTGTGGTGATCCCGGAAAAATAATAATTCTTGAGAAAATATTGGAAGTCATTAAACGTGAAAATCTTCTCGACAATGTAAATAAAACTGGTGCTATTTTGAAACAGGGACTTTTGGATGCTCAAAAAGAATTTCCATCAATTCTCAACTCTACACGTGGACGTGGAACATTTTTGGCTATTAATGCAAAAGATGGAAAAACACGTGATACAATTGTCGGAAATTTGAGAAAGAAAGGAATTCAATCTGGAGGATGCGGAGATGTAATTTTATATTGATTTTTATTTACTCAAATTTTAGATTCATTAATTCTTTTTCTATATTTTCAGTTATCAATTCGATTCCGACCAGCACTCATTTTCGAACCAAAGCATGCAAACATTTTCTTGGACAAATTTCGTCAAGTATTAAAAGAGCTTTAAAGAAAATTTACCAAAATACAAAATAAAGCAGAACAAAGAAAAAATATGATTTTCAACTGCCGCTCCTCAAATGTATGCTTCTATTAATTAAATGTCTCGTTTAAACTTTTATGTATGTTCGCAACAAAATATTTATAAAACAATTGAAATGTGCATTATGCAGTCTTCCATAGATGTATGTGTTTCAATGTTTGGAAAAAATAAGTTATTAATAATATAAAGTCATCAATTGGAAAAAAAAGACGAAATATTTAATAAAATATCAAAAATTAAGTAAGAGCAAAAAATGTTTATTCATAAATTTCAATTTATTCTATTCTACATGATGTTTCACGTAATTAATGCTAATATGAAATGTGATTTAACTCGTCTCAAAAAGTTTTCGCCTTTTTGTGTTATATAAGGTACTGATATCTTCATCACTTGGTCTTTTTCCCTTTATAGTATTTGCTGGTGGTTGTTTGACTTTCTTATGATTAGCTTCAATTAAAGTTTGCTTAAGTTCAACACGTTCTTCATCGGTAGAAGTTGAGGATGGTGGTGGCATCATCATGGCATTTTCTTTCTTCTTTTGTTGTGCTATAATTCTTATCATATTTATTGTCTTCTTAGTGAAAGGTGATGATGGAACTTGTTTAACTTCATAAGCACTTAAATCGATAATATAATCTGTTTCTTGCAATGGTTCCATTTTTGTCAAACAATCAACTAGCCATTGTGCACGAACAGGGACGGCATAAATGTCTTTTTCAAACAACATTTTATGAAGGTTCTTTAAATTTACATCACCATAACACAAAATGTGTGAAAATTTTTGATTTAAAGTATCTACGCTTGATCCACCACATCTGGTTATTATTCGACGCATCTTTGCAAAAATTTCTTCAGGATAATCTTTAAGATAAAAAGTGTAACCATCGAGAAAGTTATCGAGTTTCTTAAGTTGTGCTACAGCAAAATTTTTGATAAATTCTATAGATGTCTTTCTTTCCTTAAGTACATTAGATTGAATAGATGAGACTGATGGCACTTTCTGCAACGTGCTTATGCTGGTTGCCGCTGTGCTGATACTTGTTGCCGTAGTATTAATGGTATTTGTAGTTGTATTGAAGCTAACGTCAGATTGTGTATCAAACGATTGATCTGATAATGACAGATTTGCCTCAGTTTCTTTCTTTTTATGATTATTATCTCGAGGTGAACTACTTTTAAAGCAAAAATCTTCATATGCCAAGGAGTAGCCAGCTTTGACACTTTCTTCTACCCATTCACATTTTAATATCGGAATCTTGCGCTTTACGGCATTTTGATATTTAGGATTGGTTGAGTCTTTTCGCTTGATAAGTAAAATATCAGTGCTAGAAGAATTGTAAGTTTCAGCGAATTCACCTCCATTCTCTTCAATCAATGTTTCAAGGCAGCTTTTTTCTTCTTTTCCAACACCAGTACATGCAATTTTCAAATCAAAGAATGGTGGCAATTTATAAGTATCGAATATGGAAGAGACAGCTCGAATGCTATGATCATTTTCTTTAAGACACTTTTTCCACACACTCTGCACCCATTGATAGTGATATATTGGAATTTTATTTGCTGCAGCCTCTAAGTATTTAACTGATTTTGTAGTGTTTGTAATGAGATGAGTTACATTCGAATCTATTTTATCTGATAACTTTCCATTCATAAACTTTAGAATTTTTGCAATTTCTTTCTTTTCAGCACTGCGAATGTTTGAAATACACATATTCACGCCATTGAAAGCTGAGTTGTAAATTTGACGATGATTTGAAGGTATGGTGATTTGCTCTTTTTCTTTAAATTCAAGTATACTTTCCATAAATGGTACTCCTAGAATAAGATGATTGTTTTCAATATTGTCCAAATAACTGTTAAGATAAAAAAAAAACATATTTAGCTCATTTAAAATTTATTTTTGCAACTATGTTGAAATTTACCTAAACACTTCACCATCGAAATTACTTAGAATAAAAATGTGAGGATTGAGCGATAAAATGGCATTTCTAAGCATTAAAACTTCATCGGGTGACATTCTTCTTATGTCAGCATTGCATATTTCTTTAGTTTGCTGTTATAAAATGAACATTATTATCAAAAATTGATTAAATAGATGAAAATTTACCTCATATATATTTTTCATCTTTTCCGACATTCCATCACGTTCTTTTACAAAGACGACGATAGTTGTCTTTTCCAATTTTCGTAAAAACGTGTATACACTTTCAGTAGCCATTATTTTCTGACAATTTTTGATAAATAAATGACTGGCGCGCAAATATTCTCAAACGGAATTATTTGTAAACAAAAAATTCCACTTTATAAAACTTTTTGAATTTAATAAAAACCGTTGACAAAAGAAGCAAAAACATTCTTAGGTAGGTAATTTTATTTTCTCTTGTTAGCGCTTTTTATATTGAATTATAAGTAAATATAAAGTTTTTTTTTAATTTCAATCTTAATTATAATAACATAGTTATAGACATCTTGAAATATTATTCAACAGGAAACATGATCTTATTAGCAAGCACCATTAGCGAAAAAGTTAGCTCTCTATATATTAATATAACTTCTTTGCTTGTCGGCTCACGATATTTGTTCATTATTTCACAACGACTTTTTACATGTTCCATTATTTCACCAATGCTGAGAAACTCTTTGCTGAAAATAATATTTTCGACTAACTCATCATAATCGCTTGGTATTTCAGCCTTTAGATCATCTTTTGTTAGGTTTTGTTCGCAAGCAATGCAATCACAAACAAAATTGTATAATAAATTGAATGATCGACGTTCTGCTTTGCTCATTTCGAAGAATTCTCCACTAGAAAAATCATAAAATATAAAATAAACCTTATAATTAAATTTTTTTTTATCAAATTAACTTACTGATATCCTACAAAAAGCTGACTGTTAGCTGAGATTGGACGTTTGACATATATGACGAGTTTTCCATCAACAAATATATGATCAATATTCGGCACGCAAGATGAATTTAGCAAGTTATAAAAGGGACTAATTCCAAATGCCATAAAGTGCCGAGTTTTGAAATGTTCATCAGAAAACATACCTTTTTTAAATGCTTTCGCATCCATATATAATAGCTCTGTAAAAAAGACATTAATTTATTTTCTCAATTCGAAATTTAAATATTCTTACGAAACAATTTAACATGAAATCCTGAATTGTTATTTTTGAAGTAATCTTGAAATGTCAATAGGAAACTTTTGCAAATGTTAACATCATATTTTTCAGGATCACTGAAATCCACATCGAAAAATGTTTGATTTGTTATCGAATTTTCCAAAAATTCTTGAACAGCATTACGTCCACCCATTTTGAATTCCAGTTTTTTGCAAAGAGTACGCAGATGTAAATTAGTCAAAGGAAGTTCTTCAAAGTCTGCGTAAAGATAAAACTCGTCGCGACATTTTGTTGAGCAATACATGTAAGAAGCTAATAAAGAAATAATTTTAATAAAAAGAAATTTTCGAGGGAATAGACACTGAGGCAAAATGGGCAAAAGGACAAAAATAAATTTTTTGCCCCTTTTGAAAAAATGTAAACAAAGGGCACAAGGGCAAATTTTTGCCCTTTTTCATATAAAAAAGAGCAAGGGGATAATCACTGTGGCGAAAAATTCGCCACTTTCGCCACTTCTCATACATTTCGCCACTTTCGCCACAGTGATTATTCCCTTGAAAAAGTGCAAAATAATTTTTTTGCCCCAGTGTCCATCTCTTCGGAAATTTTAATATTTAATTGAATTTACCAGTCTTTAAACATGGAATCAAGTTGAGCATATTAGTTTTGAAACAGTTAGCACAAAGTATATAATCATCATTAGTTTGAATCAATGATAATATATCTTCAATGCATATAATATCGCCGGCTTTCAAATCACGAGTTGCATAAATTCCACGACCATATTTTACTGTTCGTCGTACTTCTAAATCTTTGATGATGTATGGAACCTTTTCGTTCGCGGTATAACTCAATTTTATATAATTCCAGGGATCGTTCTCTGGATCTTCTTCTTTCTGAATTTTCATCAAATTCAAGCATTTTTCTTCACGTTCAATCAATTTTCTCATATTTTGCGTTGGATATCCATTTCTACGAGCAAGTTTAATATTTTCGAGACATTCTCGATATTTTCCAACTTCTAAATACACAGCACTTCTATTAGCATAAGCAAATGCACGATTTTCTTTTGATTTTGCAAAATTTAAGGCGCGATTGTAATATTTGATAGCTTCAAATGTTTCATATGCATGATATAGCCGATTACCTTCTTCGCGAATTTGGATTGACTTTGAATTTGACTTCTTATCTAATTTTCTTGCTAAATCAAAGATGCGATTAAATAAAAAAGACATTTTTATTTTTTAAGTTTTCAATTTTGTATCACTTTTGCCACAAAAAAATACGTTAGATGTCTTAACTTAATTAAACGCCCTGAAAAACGCGCTTTTATTTTTTAAAAATTTTTGGCCGTTAAAAAAGAAAATACATAAAATTGAAAATGTGTTTTTAAATCATATGTTTATTTCTATCGAGATAAAGAAAAATTAATATGCATTTTTAGCCATCTACTTATCATTTTATTATTCATTATAAAACCTCCATCTAGTATTTAGCAAATAAAAGGGAAACATCATCTTTTTTTCTCATTATCCTTCTTGAGGGAACAGAATAAAGTAAAAGTTTAAATATAATCAGAGTGAAGTAATTGTATTTATGAAGAGAAATTGGAAAAAAAGAATTCGCATGTCACGTTGAGAGTGCAAGTTAAATATTATAATGTGAAAAACTCATACATTTTACTGTTTCCTGCATCTCATATAATTTCTGCTTCTATTTTTTAATTAATTGAAGATGAATAATTTAACTGTAAAGATCATCGTCAGGATCGTTGTTACTCGGCTGATTTTGCTGATCTGGATTTTGTGAACCAGTTGAACCCGCTGGAAATCTAAATGAGTTGCCAAAACCTCGCGATTGCTGCAGAGTTTGAGCAAACATCTCATATTTACGAATGTCATTATCTGAAACAGATCGACGAGCGAATTTCATAGCTTCCTCAAAATGAGCTCTTGTAATTTCTGGTACTGGATCATCATCATCCATCTAGAAATGATAAAAATATATTATTATGTGAATTATTTTTAAATTTAATACAATTTATTTCTTACATCCATTGCAACATTCTGGTTATCGCTTCGTGCTTTTTCACGACGAATTTCAGTTTCAATTGCTTGACGAATTGCAAGTTTGCATGCACGTTGACAAATTTCTGTAAGATCTGCACCTGAGAAGCCTATCATATAAAAGAAAAAAATAAAGTCAGCAATTATCTTTTCTTTTAATTACGTCTTACCATTTGTGACTTTTGCAATATAGCCCAAATCTACTTCTTTACCGACTGGACTCTTGCGTAAATTTGATTGCAAGATAGCAATACGCGATTTCTCATCAGGCAATGGAATATAAATCAATTGATCCAAACGTCCAGGACGAAGGATAGCGCTGTCAATGATATCAGGACGATTTGTTGCTCCAATAATGAAGACATTTTTCTTGGCTCCCATACCGTCCATTTCAGTAAGAATCTGATTAATGACACGGTCAGCAGCACCACCAGCATCACCAACATTTCCACCACGAGATTTAGCAATACTGTCCAATTCATCAAAGAATAAAACACATGGAGCAGCAGAACGAGCTTTGTCAAAAATATCTCGAACGTTTGCTTCCGATTCACCGAACCACATAGTTAACAATTCAGGGCCTTTGACAGAGATAAAGTTGGCCTGGCATTCATTTGCAATGGCTTTAGCAAGCAATGTTTTACCGCAACCGGGTGGACCGTAAAATAGAACACCGCGCGATGGTTGCATACCGAATTTCAAAAATTTATCTGGATGCTCAACTGGATATTGTACCAATTCTTGCAATTCACGTTTGACATTTTCCAATCCACCAATATCAGCCCAAGTTGTAGTTGGAGTCTCAACAACTGTCTCACGCAGAGCTGATGGACTCGATTTGGTCATTGCATAACGGAAGTTGTCCATAGAAACAGCCAATGAATTTAAAACGTCAGCATCGATTTGGTCATCTTCCAAATCAATCAAGTCCATTTTCTCACGAATTTGTTGAAGGGCTGCTTCTGAACATAATGAAGCTAAATCAGCACCAACATGACCATGTGATTCGGCAGCAATTTGTTCAAGATCTACATCTTCGCCTAATTTCATATTTTTAGTGTGAATACGCAACACCTCTAAGCGGCCAGTTGCGTCTGGAATGCCAATATCAATTTCACGATCGAAACGACCGAATCGACGAAGAGCTGGATCGATACTGTTTGGTCGATTTGTAGCAGCAATAACGATAACATGAGAGCTTTTCTTCATGCCATCCATAAGAGTCAATAATTGGGAGACAATTCTGCGTTCAACTTCACCATGGGTTTTTTCACGCTTAGGAGCAATTGCATCCAATTCATCGATAAAGATAATTGCAGGAGAATTTTTATCTGCTTCTTCGAATGCTTTACGCAAATTTGATTCTGATTCACCAGCCAACTTTGACATAATTTCAGGACCATTAATTAAGAAGAAGAAAGCACCGGTCTCGTTTGCTACAGCTCTTGCAATTAAAGTTTTTCCAGTACCTATATGAGAGTATTAGTATTAGAATTTATTCAATTATCATGATGAAAAGAAGTACCTGGTGGACCATACAAAAGTATGCCGCGAGGAGGCTTTACACCAATTGCTTTGAAAAGCGATGGATGACGCAATGGCAACTCAACCATTTCTTTAATTTGAGCCAATTGCTTTCTACAACCACCAATATCATCATAACCAACAGCATTCAATGCTTCTTCTTCCTCCTAAAAATATGCGATGACGAAAGAATTTAAAGTTTAAAAAATTTGTGTCAATGAACTTTTCTAATCTAAGTCAAACTTACTTCGCGTTTAATAGGATCTCCTTCACAATGAATTACAGTATCGGGAGCAACTATGCAATATGGTTCAGGATCAGTTCCAACCACTTTAAATTCAACAGCTCTCATCCCACCACGAACGATGAAAGTATCGTCTTTATGAATGGGACGATAGGCTTCAAGGAAGTATGGTTTCAAGTAAACATCAAAGATGTTCCTAAATAATAAAAAAAAGTAAAAGTGCATGTTTTTAAGAAAATTCTAGAGTGGTGAATCATTCACTTACCCAGTGAGACCTTCAACAGTGTCATCAATTGGCAAAATATGAACACGTTTGCCATATTTTACATCGGGACATGATTGAATAGCGACAATATCTGAGAGTCTAACACGCAAATTGTTGCGGACAACACGATTCATGCGAATTTTTTCATTTGGACAAGTTTCATCAGACAAAACAATACAAACAGTCTCCTTTCTTCTTTTTCCCTTCAGCAAAACTGTATCTCCGCGAAATAATTGAAGTTCATCCATTTTCGCTTGCGATAGACAAACAATTGAGTTATCATCATTTGAAGCATCATCAACCATCAAACGATTAGGTCTTGATTTTTGTTTCAAAATAGCTGTTGCTAAATCTTCTCCTCTATTTTAAGTATACATTGAACAAAGATAATTGTAAAGACAAATTATGAAATTTTTAGAAGACACTTTTTATGGTATTTTTATATAATTTATCACTTCAATACTCACTGATTTGGATTAGCCATGTTGTTAGTATAATATATCAGCAATAAATGTATTCAAAAACCTTACGAATAGAATAAAAATGATAAATTTCAAGAGAAGTACGTGGATTTACACAAACTGAAGCAAATGACTTGCAAAATAAATTTTCAAATAGCATCTCTTTATGAATTGAAGCAAAAACTCACCGATCTTTTTCTTTATATTTTGGCTTTACTGTTCTCAATAAAAGAATGATTTTAATTATTCTCAATGAAACCAATGTTTCTGCACAGATTTTTCTTGTTTTAATAATCAGCAAATCACGCAAGCTCTTTTATTTAAAATATCTATGAAAGTTGTAAGATAGTAAATTTTTTGTAGAAGCAGCGGCTAAAACTTTGATGCGAAAAAATTTGAAATTGTTGTAGCTTTTGAGAACGTTACATTAAAAGAAAAAATATAGTTTGTGCTTGATATTGATTAAATATTTTATTATGAGATAAAATTTAAAATTTCATTATGAGATAGTTATGATAAAGTAAGAGTGTGAAATTTGATGATTTAGATTTTTTTTATTTTTTTTTTCAATTTTTTAAAATTATCCATAAAGCTCTTATTGAAAATAAAATTTTCTCAAATGTATTTAGAGAGTTTCAATAAAAATAATTTTAAAATATGCCAATGCAGAGTACCATCAAAGATTTCATAAAATAATATTTTACATAAGAAGTTATGACTTCAATGATACATGACAATAACATATGTTTGAAATTGTTGATAAACATCTTTACCATGCTGCAATGTTTCAAAATTTATAAACAAACTCTAATGAGCATGAGCAAGCATTTTATCAGTCACGCCAAAAAGCACATGGATGTTCAACAAGTAATCATCTGTTGAGTTCTCCACATGACACTCCACGTGGAGATAACATCCTGCACGTGGTTATGAAATTATTTGTTTGCCATGCGCCCTATTGCATTCACCTTATACGCATGGTGTGAAAATTATCGATTCAATTGATTTTTCAACAGTGAAAAATTTTTCATAAAATATTTGGAATTTTTTAAATTGTCTAGTTTTGGTGCAAAATTTTCATCAAATTTTAGTAGATATGTATTCACGAACATACAATCAACAACATTAACGAAAAGTTTATAGGGAAAAATGTGTAGATTAAACTTTAGTTCGTTAGTTTTATTATATCTGATACATTCGACATTTATTGGTGCAGATGAGTCGAAAGTTATCAAATATCAAACGTAAGTGAAATTCTAAAAATTTCTTAATAAGATTAATACATGCATAATTTTTAGTGCTCAACAATGGGCAGAGAAATTCGGTGTGGACTTGTGGAGTTTAGGTAAAATTTTCAAAAATATATGATGCATTGACCTGATTTAAATTTAAACAAATTTTTAATCATAGGTGAATTTATAACTAGAAAAAATGATGTAGTGCAAAGTTTTAAGCAGGCACAAATAGTGAATCGCTCGGGTTCAGTCATAGTGGAAGAGATAGCAAAAGAGATAAAAAAGATGATGGATGCTAGAATCAGTGCCATTAAACGTATAGTTGATACAGCTCAAGAAATAGGATCGATATCAGCAAGTAATGACGAAGTAGTAGAAAAGAATTTTACATACTACAACTCTAAGCAAATGATTGAACCGAGTGAAGTGTCATTGAACGAATCTCCGACAATATCTGATGGTGAAGAGAATGTAGATAAAGTAGAACTGCCCAAACCTGTGATTTATTTAACTGAAAGCGAAAAATTTAGCGACTATGTAAATTTATCATTAAGTTCGGTTCACGTCCCAACTAACGTGTATGATAGAGCTAAAGATGTCATCAAAGCCATTAAATGGTCTGAAATGCTCGACAATATTTTCGATAGTAACTACAAACGTGACCCTTCGCTTTTTTGGCAATTTTTCTGCAGTTCAACAGGCTTTATGCGTCAATTTCCTGCAACTAAATGGAAATTTGACCCTGTTGATCTTTACGATTGTCGAATAAGACATTGGTATATTGCTGCAGCAAATAGTCCAAAAGATATGATAATTTTGATTGATAATTCTGGTTCAATGACTGGCCAGAAAAAAGATATTGCGCGACATATTGTTGAAAACATCCTCGACACACTCACGCCGAATGATTTTGTTAACATTTTTACATTTTCTGATTTGATTCGTGATGTTGTCGATTGTTTTGGTGACACACTTGTGCAGGCTAATTCTGCTAATATTCGAGCGATGAAAGAATCGTTGCTTAATATTGAAACTAATGAGCTTGCAAATTTCTCTGCTGCACTTACGAGAGCTTTTGATACACTCTCTAATTATCGTCATACTGGAGCAAATTGTAACCAGGCCATCATGTTAATTTCTGATGGACTTCCAATATCAGTTGATGATGTATTTGAAATTTACAATTGGGGCGAAAAACCAAATATTCCTGTGCGTGTGTTCACATATCTTATTGGTCGCGAGGTTCCAGATGTGAAAAACATAAAAGACATGGCGTGCAATAATCGAGGGTTTTATGTGCATATAAATACACTAGCTGAAGTTCGCGAACAAGTTCTAGAACACATTCCTGTGATGGCAAGACCTCTGGTCCTTAATCGAACTCATCATCCTATAATTTGGTCTCATGTCTATGCAGATGTTGTGGTATGTTTTCAATTAAACAATTACTTTGTTCATATAACTAAAACTTTTAATCACAGGATACACAATTGACTGATTATGAATGGGAGTGTCGTGAGCGAGCAAGTCAACGTGAACGTTTCATGGCTTATAGAAAATCACGTACTTTTCATGGTTTACCAGACGATCCATCGACATTGAGTTATGATTCCATTGAAAATGATGAATCCGAATTGACCAAGAAATTTAATTTCATGACAACAGTTGCTATTCCAGTATATGATAAACGTGAAAATGCTGTAAGTATGATAAATATGAAAATTACACAATTTTACTTCAAAAATGATTATAAAACGAAATTGAAACAACTAATAATTATGATGAAATTGGAAACAATAATATTCAACCGATAAAAAATAAGTGTAAATATCAAGAGATATTACTTTTCTAATCACATCCTTCTACTTGCTACCAATATATGTACATACACATTCAACAACAACACAATTCAAAAGAACATAACTGAAGAAGTTTTGATAAATGAAGCCTATTGGGTGACCGTTACACGTGAGGTATCGTAACATCGACTTGATTGAATTTTTCTTGAATCATCGTTAGACGGCAGTTGATAGATGTCGACAATACTTTTTTTTAACATTTAGATCTACTCTATTGCTAGAGACTCACTAATATGTGTGTATGTGAGAGTGACCATTCGACAGTTGTTTTTTTAGAGATATGAGATATTCATTAGATGATGCCAAAAGTGAACTTTTTAATAAATTTTTATGTAGATGGAGTAATTAGAAAGTGTAGAAATTCACGTTGTTAACTAACGAGATGATATAAGACAATTTTGTAACTTTGAAGTTAGATTTATTTTTTAGAAAATATACTGTAAATTACTCTAGAATTATGTAGTTTACAATAACATGTCATAAATTAGATCAGCATCAGATTGATGATAGAGCTCGACTACATAAATATTTTTTCTCACATATCATAGTTGAAAGGAAATTCAAATGAAAATCAATAATTTCATAAAACTAATTTTATTTTAATCTCAATTTATTCAAGACTCGAATTGCGAACTTACTTGGTGTTGCTGGTACTGATATTCCTATTAATGATATTAAACGTATGATGCAGCCTTTTTTGGTAAATTAAAAAAACTCTTTTATCATCATCATCTGCTAAGCAATTTATATATTTTTAGCTGGGAGTTGGATCATATGCTTTTATTGTGGATAACAACGGCCACATTCTTAGTCATCCAGATTTTCGTCCAGTGGTTAGTATTTTTAATGAATATTTTTCTCTAACATATTAATTTTCTTTATCAATTTACAGTTTTACAAAGACATTTTGAAACCAGCTTACGATTCAGTTGACATGATTGATGTGGAGCTTGTCGATGATGACAGAGAGCCAAGAGATTATGATCCGATTCTTATTGAAGTGAGTCACGTTTCATTTTCTATAGATATATATTTTAATATTTTTATTATTTTTGAATAGTTGCGAGAACAAATCATCAATCAATCGACTGGAAGTAAAACACTTTTACAGAAATTTCATTTTGATAAAATGGTAAGAAAATTTTTTTAATCTTAAAAATGTAATTTTTTTAAAAAAATATCTTTTATAGAGAAGAGTTTCACGCACGAAACGTCATTATTATTGGACAGGAATTAATGATACACCATTTACATTGGTTATCACACTTCCTGAAGAATATGGAAAATATCGTTTGCAAACACGCAGTGAAGATGAAATTCATCGAGACACTGCTAAAGGCACGAATGTGTTGAACTTTTTCAACGGTTCAAACTGGAAAATTCACCCAGATTGGTAAATTAGTTGCAAATATTTTAAATTTTAAATTATTTTATAAATCATTTTTAGGCTTTATTGTAAACACAATAATGAATCATTTTTATCGCCTGAGGCTGAGCTTATTTATTTTCTTGAAAGAATGAGACAGCCAGGCTGGCGGTGGCCACTTAACAGAAGTCCACCACCACCTGAACATATGAGCAACGTTTATAGTAAGTTTTATTTGTTATTGTTTTATTTATAGTTAGTGAAATTTTTGTCTTTTTTATAGCTAATATTACGGCAGGAAGATTTCTATCAGATAAGGATTCGTATTATTGTGATAGAAACTTAATGCAATCATTAGTATACGATGCTAAAGTTACTGAATGGTTTAGTCGTAATACAAGTTCAGGATTGAATGATAATGGGTAAGCATCTAAAAATATATTCTTTATTATAATGAATGCTGCTTTATTTATTACCAAAAAGCACACAATATGAGAATTTTTTATCTCTCTTCTATACATGAGCACTATTTTTGCACTATCTTTTATTTTCTTTCATGAACTTTTTATTTTTAATGTAAATTTTATTAGACCAATAGCACTCTTAATTGGTAAATTGCCAAGGTAAATCGGTAAAAAGTTTTTATTGGACCACAACATGTCAACAAATTAAAATTTTTTCCATGAGGGGCAACGATTGTATCTTGCATCTCAAATAATGACCGCATTGTTACAATTTAATCTAATAAACAAAATTTATTATCTCTTTTCTTAGGAGCGAGTTTAAACAGCGTTTTGGAGTGAGTGTGTCATTTTTAGCCACACACAGTGGCCTTCTGAGATGGCAAGACTACAACCAAATGGGTGAAGAAATAAGACCAGAGTAAGATTTCAATTTCTATCTCTCTTTCTCGTCACTTTTTATTGATACATTATTTTTTCATCACATTTCAATAGAAATGAGTTTAGTGAGACTAATAAGAGAGCGATTGATGAAACTTGGTATAAGAGAGCCGTTGAGCAACATTTTATTGAACCAAATAGTTTTGTTTATTCAGTGCCGTTCGATGCCGCTAATAAAAACGACACTTTAGTTACGGCAACGCATGCAATTTTTCATAAAGATAATTCAAAATTCGCACCTGCCGCAGTTGTTGGATTTCAATTTCAACTTACAGCTATGCAAGCTCTTTTTAAGAACATCACAAACGGCTGCACTGAACCATCTTGTGTCTCGTGCATGCATGATAGCTTTGAATGTTTCTTATTAGATGATAATGGTTATGTGATTGTATCTAATATCGACTTTGCTGACACAGGAAAATTTTTCGGAGAGGTTCGTGGTTCTGCTATGAGACGTATGATTGATGAAGGAATTTATCAAGCCGTTACAGTTTATGATTATCAAGCTATTTGCTTCATTAATAAGGACTCTTCGAGTTTAGCTAGCAAACTTATTACGGTAAGTTGCCTTTATATCTTTTAAAATATCATCTTTTCATGTATTTTATTCCTATAGCCATTCATATACATTTGGAGACTCTTCAAAATTATTGCAAGTCATATGATTTGGCTATATGTTAGTCTTCTTGTTGAAAATGTCAGTGGATATGGATCTTATTCATACGATGGAGCCAATTATGATAATGTTGATTATTATCCACCAGACCCAACAGAACGCTATGAACCAGCATCGAAAAATAAAGAACAAGAATTTGATCGAAGAGTTCTCATTAACCGTACAAGACCAGAGCGATGTGATAAAGTTTTTACACTCTATCAAATGTTACGTCCTAAAGAGAAAGAAAAATCTCCATTTGATCTTCCTATGAGTCAATGTAATAGACCATATATTGCTATTCCAATACCAAATAGCAATATGCTCCTTTATGTAGGTGATGCAATGTGTTTCAGACATGAAGAAAATGTACCGCTTATGAATCAACCCGTTGAGAAGGATTACAATGAAACATTATATTGTATGAAAGCACGTAAGACTCCACAATACAGAAGACAATTGAAACACTGCTTTAGTAACAATTCAAACGAAGCCCAAATAGAGATTTGCGGAAAAGCCAATAAATTCCATTTAAGTTTATATACTTTGATTTCTGTCATATTTGTGATGATTAGGAGTTTCATATATTAGTTAGTTAGGTACCCTTGTTTCTTAAATGTCATTATATGAAATGTACACACACGTATCGTAAAAATACCTTCTACAAAGAAAAAATCCATTATTTATACACAATTTTATTTCTTTTTTCTCTACTTTACTTGTTATATAATCAATTATGATTGTTACTAGTTTTCAATCGAATTGTTCTTGTTGTATGTACGAACACAAAATAACACATATATATTTAAAAAAATTATAATATCACTTAAACTATATCACGGAATATTTTCCTTTTATCAAAAGAATCACACAAGTCTTTTTATAAATTTCTAGCAAAAAATCGATTTTAAAATTTTTGATAAAACATCAAATACTTAATTAGTAAATATCAAAAACTGTATGATAAAAATGTGAAAAGAATTCTATCAAAAAACTTAAACATCTCATTTCTTCTTCCTGATGCTTAAATTTCTAATAAAATAAAAAAATGATTCTATTTAAACTTAATTCTTTTTGTAACTCGTTTTATATTCACAGTATAAGCATCATTAACACAATCTTAATCATAAATTAGTAGATAATTATTTTAATAATTAAAGTTTATTGATTTCATAACTCCTCCTTCAGTTCAATGAGCTTTAAGAAGCACATTGGGAGCTACTAACTTTTGATTGAATTTCACTCAGTCAGTTCGAATAGCATAGCCGTCTAAGTCGGAGTGTGCTTAGCATCAAATGGTAGGTATATAGATAGATAATTCTTTATTCTTATTAATTAAAAATACTTAACATATCAATGATTCAATGGATATCTGTAGAATCAAATGAAAAAAAATTCACAATCAACTTGAATTAAATGTTTAACAAAACAACAGAGTGCATGTGGTATGACAAAATAAGTGTGATAAAAAATTAACAGTTTCATGTTAATCGTGAAATAAAAATGAAATTGTGTCACTTTGCTCTGTACACAACAATAGATTTACTTTCAAAATGGTTTAAAATAATATGTGCTCAGCATTCAGTGTTTGAGTATTTAGTGCTCAACATTTAAAGTTTAAGTGTTTGGTGCTCAGCACTGGTTTGAGTGTACGATGCATTTAGTGTTTAAGTTTTTGGTGCTCAGCTTTCAATGTTTCGACATTTAATTTTTAAGAGCCTTGAATGAACACGATTAAACTACAAAAATTAGATTTATTTTTCGTAAAAGCATTTTATATTGCAGCAATTTAAATATAATAAACAGGCATCTGAGTGAAATAAAAAGAAAATAAATTATTGTAAAATTTTGCGAAAATCAATTATTTCAATTTAATCTTAAAACGTGTTTATGAATGATTGTGTAAAAATTTTGTGAAAAAAGTAAGTTATTATAATTTGTAGTAGATTTTAAATACCTCAAAATTCTAAAACAATTAAGTTTTAAATTAAAAAAGATTTAAATCCTGATTATCTCTATTTAGGGTTAAAATTTGGTTAAAGCCAATGACTTGTAAAAAATACTTGTGGTTAAATGTTTGTGCAAAAATGAGGAATAATCACCGTTCAGTAAAAAGCAAATTAAAGTCAAGATAATCAGACACAAGAGGTTCTAAAATTACTTTGAAAAACTCTCTTCCGCATGTCTACCAAAATATTATTGCTCTTTGCAAAAAAATACAAATTTTGTCTACGTTTACCTACAATTATTGCAAATATTAGCAATCGAAAATAAATAATTAGAGTTTAACTTCTACAAATAATAAAACTTCTATGAAAAAAATTAATAAAAAAAATTCAAGACACTAAAGCAAATGCTGTGGAGACATTCTTGCTGCATTACATTACTGTAACACATGTTGCAATAATTTCGTACATTTAAAAAAAAAGAAATGAATTGGGTCATGCGAAGTAGATATTAACATTTTCTATTCGATTCATTAATTGCTCGTTCACGGAAATTTGTTATGATTTATCTTTCATTTCTTGTCATATCTTGAGTTTTTCAATTTGAGTTTACCACAAATTTACCAATGTGTTCATGAGAAAAAATTTTATTATTGAGAATAAATGATTTTTTTCGAGAAATTTCTTAATTTCACACACATTTTCGATTAATTTATATGCAACTAACCAAGCATGTTGTGTATCATTGTCAAGGTATTCAAATGCAATTAAACTTGATTCAATTTTCGAGAAATAAAAGGTGCATTAGCAAGTGCATGTTACAAATATTTCTTTAAAAACAAAAGAAATACTTGAATTACATATTCTTACGCGTATAAGAGAAACTAAGTGTTAGTAATGCAAGTTCATGTATTAAAAATGTGCAACTGTCGAAATTTATTATGTATATTGTTGACGTTGAAAAATCATCATGATGCCATGAATTGATTTATTTTTGGATAAAAGTTGATCAGTCGGTTATATCGACCTTGAGAAAATACAAACTGACCGCCGCTAACACGTAACACTTAGCCAAGCGTTAAATCTTCTTTTCTTTCTTTCTTTCTTCTCACTTGGTTCACTTTCATTAATGTGTTTAAGTTTGCGGCCACTAACTATAGTATACACGCAATGCAAATTAAAGAAAAAAAAAATCATATGATTTGTCGTTGAACATCGGTTTGCAACACTGTCATTGCTCACTATATACATTAAGAAAAATAATGAAACCTTTTGCTCATCTCTCTCATGTCTCTTTTTTTGCTTTTGCAATCAAATGAAGATACTTCGGCATAATCATATGGTTTATTGCAATAATTGATGGATGACTGAATGTCGTAGTCACTATCAGTCATATTATATATCTTCGTAAGCCGTGATGTTTCAATTAAGCACTCGCAGGTTGTTGCACGTCTTGCACTTGACTCACTGACTTACAGACTACGTGCAGTAAAAGTGATGTAATTGCATGTTGTGAAGATCTTAATGCGACATTCGAACGGTGAATCACGTAGCATAACATTGCGAGTGAGACTTAAAAAATAAATTTAACACTGGAAGTCTCTCTTTTCTCTTGTTCGCTCGTATACTCGTAGCACCATGTGCCTTTTTGACTCTCAATTTCCATTGCTCGCAGACAAATGAGAAAAAAGAAGAAAAAAGCTCGATAACTTACCTCAACATGGCTCAGTCGATGTCTAGCACAGCCTTAGTGGAGGAGTGTGTCGTGTGAGTTGTTTCAAAAATATTTTAAATGATAAAAATCAACTAAACTTGCAAATTAATAACATCAAATGTGTGTAGTGTTTCAAGTGAAAGAGTGAGAAGGTGAAGCAAAAAAAATATGTGCCAAAAACTAACAAAACCAGATCATTAAGCATGCGATAAATTGTCAATGACTGGATGAAGTGTGTTTTGAGCAATATTTCTACATAATAGTACATTAATTGATAGCAATGTGATATGTCGATCATAAACTTTGATACACTTTAATTGTTTTATGAGAGCGCGCAATAGTGAATAAAATCAAGTGTAACTATACAAAGAGAGACATTTATTGCATAATAAACAGCAGCACTAGCAACAACAACAACAAAGAAGAAGAAAGAAATCACATGTGAAAGACAGTTATAGTAATAAGAAACGTACCTTCGACTTTAATATCTCGATCTGTTGAGGTGTGTAAATAGTTTCATTAAATAAAGACACACTGAACTAAAATATCCAAAGAGAGGTTCCAGTACATATATTTTGAGCTCCAGAAAAAATTTTTTATTAAACCAGTTTTTTGCACATTCACTTAAAAAGAAATAAAATTGCAATTTTTAATAAAATGTTAAAGTCATGAATGAATTTTATGCAATTTTATTGCAATTTTAAGAGAAACACTTAAAACTATAAAATGAAAGTTTAAATGCTTTTTTTTTGGAAGTTCATAGTGCAGCATGATAAGCTTTATAGAAATTTTTTAAAAACGTTTATCAATTGTTAAATAATTTTATTCTTCTTCCGCTTCTATACAAACAATTCTTAATTGTCAACCAAACAAAACTTTAATTTTCCTATTCTTTTTAAGAACATCAAGCAATTATCTAATTTTTCATAATTTTTAAATATTTATTTTTCTACTTTATATTGTGAATCACTATTGATTAAATCTACCCATAAAAAAATATGTACCACAATTACCACAGATTGTAAATGCTTTTCACGCCAAAACATTACCTGCCTACAATTTGGTGTTTTCATTGTGGATATTTTTTTTACATTAAAAACTATGTGCAAATATTTGCACACAAAAGAAGCTTCAGAAATTAAGCAACAAATGACGATTCGTTTTCTTTTTTTTTTTACTTTTTTGATGTTTGGGAAAGAGAAAAAGTTTTGTAATATTCGCCCGCGACATAGAAAAATTTGTTTGAGTGACTCCTTAATATTGACATTTAATAATCTCTTCTTCAACTCTGCCCAATGACAAATTTTGATCGTGAAATTTAGTATGTTAATAAATATTTTGATGCATAAGAAAAACATCATCATTAAGTATGAGGAGACTCATTGAAAGACGATAATAAAAAGCGCAGAAATTCAATAAGGCTAAAATTATTTGTTGGAAATCACTTTAAGTAGAAGCAAATTATATACATTTATTTGAATAAAATTTTTGCCAAAACATCAACAAGCAAAAAAAACTCCATTAATTTTTCTTCACATTTGTTGAACAGCTTGAGATAAAAATGCCTCTAAATGTTTCAATATCAAAACGGCGAACGGTTTGACTTAGTTCTTCAGACTCTTGCCTTGCGAAAGATTTATTCGAGAGCATCATGTTATGGTTGGCGCTAATTTTGATACAGTTTCTAATTTGGGTTATTCCAGTACATTGTAGACTTTGAAAATTAATTTTTATGGGATGATTTTTATGTGCAAAATAAAAACAACTTCACGACCTTGAAAAATTAAATCTTAATAATATCGATAATTTTTTCTGCTGTTTACTCCTTCAATTAGTAACAGAATATTGCTTTTTAGCCCACTAATTAAGAGAGGCAATTACTTGACGGGAGAGAGAAAATTAAATGTCTAGCAAAAATATACTTTTACTGAATCACTAATGCCCCTGTGGCTTAAAAATTAACTTGCAAAATTCACCTTATGGATAACGATGAAATTATTTATGAGATCATTGTGTTTGTAGCAGTAACTATGCAATTGAAAGCACTTTAAATTATCGCCTTTACATGGCTTTTTATGTTGTGAACACAAATCCATAAATCACACCAAAAAAAAGCAACAAAAGCAAAATGTATTTTCAATGAACTTTTTTTTCACTGGCGAAAAATGTTATTTTAACATAGTCGAGTACAATTGACATACTTTTTTCATGTAGCAGCAAATGAATACATTTAGTACTATTTTCCCACTGTCGAATTAATTGTTTTGCTACCGACTTATTACTTACTTATTCACTGATTGTTGTCTACACTCTATTAAGTGTGTGCTTTTCGCTACTGTATGTCTAATGACACAAGATATGATTTCAGTTGACATAAAGCGATCTCCAAAATTCAAAAAGCATCATATTAATATGATGAGACAGTGAAATCCATTAATGTCTTTATACTTTAATTTCAATTTTTTTCTTTTACAACCGCTTTTATGTCTTATGCAATTCTTGTTTCTTTTCTTTCATTATTGTAGTTAACTCGCGCAGCAGCATCTTTCCGAAACATTTTTTTTCTTCTTTTTATCTTCTATATTAGATGACATATAAGTATAAGGAAAATATTGTTGTTGCCATTTAAACATTTCACATGTCATAAAATCGGAAGATAGTGAAAGTTTTTTTCTGCCGACCAACACTCCTTATAGTGAAGATGAAAAAAAAACATTTCTGTCTTGTCTATAATGTTATATGCATCATTAGTAAATTGCAAATTTTTTCCATAACATTTGTTTTCTTCTTATTGATTATTTGCTGTTTATGTCATGAACCATGAACTCCTAATGCATCTATCTACTAAAGACTTAAATTTTAAAGGTCTAAAGAAGAGAAAAATCGTTTATTTGAAATGTTGTAACGTCACTTATTTGTAAGCAGCATATATATCTTTCATGTGTATAAGATATAAAATTACCGGTATGAACCGCTGACCCAAATCATGTAAAATTTATTGTCAGAGGTCAGTATCGCTTTTCTATGATTTGTTTACTGCACGAAAGATACTTATTGAAATGATGGCTATAAAGTGAACACATGTTTTATGACTATTATATTATTTTCGAACTAATCAAATTGAGCTATGGTTTAAGACCATTGTTTCTCAACAACTACTCAATAACTCATAGTTGCTTTCTTCATTCAGAAATGCATCAACAATTACCAACTGAGGTAGCGAATAAACGTTCATTTTATCTTCCACGTGCATCAATAAGCTCTGCATCGCATTCAGGCTCATCTAGCAAGAGCTCAAATCGCTCGAGAGAGTACACACCAAATTCAATAGAGGAGCGATTTCGAAGAAATGTCGAGGAGGAAATATCCGAGTATGACCGAGGTGAAAGTGAAGAAGGAGTCTACCATAAAGATTCCTATCACTATTTCAATCACGAACATGATGGTAAGATGCCATCGACTGCTCCCATGTACATTGTTCATCAAACAGCCATGCCGAGTTTCTCATCTTCATCTTCTTCTAGCAATAAAAGTAATTATGTAAGTTCGTTAAGTGGTCATCATTATTATTCGTGGGTGCGAATTGTGTTTGGTAAAATCTTTTTCTTTTCTTCTTCAATTTCTCTTGCATCCTATAGAGCGTGAATTCATTACTTTTAAGCGTGAAAAATTTGGAAAACTTTAATAGAGCGAACGACATCGATCGCAAGCATCATAACCATCATCATCATCATCGTCTTAAAGCAGAAATAATACCATCAGAGCATAATCCTAATATTATAATGAAATCAAATTATTATCTCAACTATTTCGTCAATCAAGATACAAATCATTTTCCACTTTATGAACAACGATGGAAGATGCTGCAGAATATTAGAAATATTGCCACTCATGATGAGAAAAACATGCCATCGATTGGATTAAGTCAAGGAAAGGAAACAGAAGCAGATCAGCTGTCAACTGCTAGCTCAACAACAACGACAAATTTCACAGGTAATTATTTTGAGTATGCGTTTAACTTCATTCATCAATCATACACAATCTCTTTCTCTATTACAGTAATTTCGTTGAATGACTCTTCGCAAAGACTGAATAAAAATAAAAAGGCATGCTGTAGAAGATCACACACGATTTCAATTTTGATTTTTGTCATGACGAGCATTTTTGTGATTTTTATTTCTATTATGCTTCTTCTTATGGATATGAGAAATCAAAAAATGCCACGATAAAATTTATTATCTATTATACATTTCACAAAATTCTGATGTAATTTACTTTTTTTGGTACATACATTAAGCTATAGTGAATAAAAAAATTTCTTTTTTAAACCATTATGAGAATTTTTATCAATAATATTTTTAAATTATTGTCAAGGTTAAGTTCGATTGCATTTTAATTCATCATAATAAACGAGCTTCATATATAATAGACATGAAAAATAGACATCATCATCATTGTTATGGCTTTATGCTGGTTAAATTGTATTTTTTCATTATAACACGTGCTAAAATCATCATTAATCAAATTACTGTCCAAAATAAAGTTTTTTCTTAATAAAGTTAATAAGATTTGTAGAATTGCGATCTTTCTTATTATTTTTATGCAATTGGCACAACAAGACTCAAATGTTGGTAAATAAGTGACCAGTAATCACAGAAAAGTAAAAATTATGCAGGAATTGCGTTTCAAGTCAAAGGCAGTAGCATTTTTTTGTGCATTTCGTGCACACGCATTGCTTTACGATATGAAAGAAACTAGTGAACGACCTTGGGAAAACTCCACTTATTAATAAAATTATTTTACGATCGTCTGAGGCAATCACACACAAAGTGTCGAGTTTCATGTATGAGAATTTTTTATTTATTGAAAAAAATCTAGTTTTCTCTCTTGCTTGCATACATAGTTTATTTCATGAGTCACATTACATGCAATCGCTTTTAAAAATTTAATTTAATTACCAATGGTGTTTCAACACGATAAAAATTTAGTTACAGTGAAGAAGATCTTTAGCATTGAACATAAATCAAAAAAAAGAGAAAATGAGAAGAGTGCTAGTGTCAACTTATGTCAATTATTTTTCATATTTATGTGAAAGCTATATTTATCATCATGCGATGCAGACTAAGATGTGAAGATTAAATAAATCACCATATATTACATACACTTGCATCAACACTAGTAATGCAAAAAGAAAACGTAAATGCGAGAAAATTACAATGACTCGTTTATTAAATCCTTTTCCATGTGATTGCATAATATTTTTTTCCATTATGTATGATGTGTGAAAAAATTTTGTTTTGAAATTCTTTACTTTTGTTCTAAAAGAGGAACAATTTATCCTTCAAGACAATATTTAGCAATGACTAAATCAGCATGCAAAAAATTCAAGGCTGAATTTTGAGTTCGTCCAAGTCTTTACGATCAGTATTTTAGATCAATTATTTGAACAGTCTACTCCACAAAAAAAAAAGAATTCAAATAAAACCAAAAGCAATAAACCACACATACTTAAAAAATAAGAAGTATAGGTAAAAAATAAATCTTTGAATTGATGCAAGAGCAAGCAGGCAGTACTAGTGACATGAGATTTATGATTACTTTTTATTAAAAAAAAACTGCATCAAGTCATGCTTGCTTCCTTCAATTCATAATTGTGTGCTCCAGCGGAAATTCATGTTTGTTCAAGGCATTCGCAATTTTCATTGTTTCACTTTGTTCACTTATGCTGCAAGTGAATAAGCAAAGCAAGAAGTAAATAAGTAAGAGAGATAAATTTTCATTTGAGACCTATTGAATGTTACATCGATAAATCATAAATGCAATAATGCATACAAGGTTGTTAGTGTGTTATCGTCTTAAAGAAGTTATAATGGGAGCTACTTGCTTCACAGCAGCAATATTATGCAATTCTTAGGTGATTGCTTTGTACACGAATGTCAAATTGAAGATTCAATCGTAGAAGGGAAAGAAAGGCGTTATTGCACAAGTCGTAGAAAAAAATGCATTTTTTGCTTGATTACTTACTTAATAACTTTTTAATTTACATAAATATTTATTATTTAACATCTTCTGATTGATGCAACTTGAAGCTTGCTACATTACACTATCAGCATCTCATTGAAGTCGAAGTTGTTTTTAAGAAAGTATAAAATTATTGTAAGTAAAAAATTTGACCGTTAAAATCTGCATAACGAATTCTCTGTTTGTATTTCACTGACCTTTTTTCAACCTCATATTAATTTGTTCAAAATAACATTATAATTTGTTTTCTTGCTAGCACGTTCGCTCTTTTTATCATAAATACATTATGATGGCTCATTAAAATGTGTTTATGAACCATCATAAAATGTTTTTCAACTCTTCACCCACAAAACTGCATCATCAATCTCTTTAAGCTGCATTTCAATAAAAAACATTTTAATGATTATATAATTAATCAACCATCATCATCTTTTTTCAGTGAACTTCATTTCCATATAAAATTATTGTTATGATTACACGTATTTGTAACAATGATTATGATGTTTTGAATTAATAAGAGTGTTAAAGAAAGCTGACCTACTTTTTTTTATATCATTCGAATTCATTTTCAAGTTCAATTTGAATTTTCACACATAAAAGAGATTTCATAATCAGCTGGTAACAATCAGACATGCACGATCTTCAAAATTCACAAATCAATTAATCAAAAACAGAATAAATATTATATTGATGTACATGACATACATTTTATTTCTGTGTAAATAAGTAAAAAATAGTTACAATGCCAATTATCACGTATTAACATTTTTAAAAAGCAGACACGTTCAAAACAAATTAATCAAAAAGAAAAATTTCAAAAATTGTCTGGCATTGAATTGGTTTCAACTATTTTCAGAATCATTCTAAATAGTGCTCATAATTACCAAAATCTTGATTATACTCTTTCGATCATTCGAGAGATTATTTCAACAGCTGAAACTTGTGAGCTGAGCCAAACTGAGTTGAGTTTTTGTTTGAGTATAAACAAAAAAGAAGTAGAAGGAAAAAAATTTACGCTCAAAAAATTTCTGCTCTCTTTGGCTCAACTGGAAGTTATTTTTTTCTTGCATTTCAATCCAACCGGCATTTAGTCATTGATTGTTAAGCCTGTCGAGAGGGAGTGCGTATTTTATTGTGAAAATTTAAGAAGAAAAATATCAAAATAAATTTCTCGTGAGTTTCTTGCAACAATAATCATTTGTTATTGTAAATATTTAATAAATAAATGATTAAAATAGTCATTATCTTTTGATCTTTGTCTTTAAGAATCAAAAGTTCGTGGCAAAAGGGAAATTTTTTCCGTAAAAGTTGGATTGCATAACTATATGAACTTACAACTATAAGCAATCGATTCTGAAAAAAATACAATAAGTAATAATAATAAAGGTGCGTGTAAGTCTTTCGTCTGTTGTTCATTTGTTAAATGATTTACTTGCAATAAAGCATTCGATCATGCAGATTTAAGATCTTGTATTTTCGATGCTCCATATCGCATGAGACAGACTCAGAGCGAGTGAAACGAGTTTAGTGAGACATACGTGAGAGATTAAGAAAAAAAAATGGCTCGAGTACTTAATGAAAGTGAAATTTACTTGCGATAATATGCAAAAAAATATCAATAAGAGGAAATGGAGAAAGGAAAAAAAGAATATGGGTCTCGGCTACTCAATTTGATTGTTGTCTCTCGCTGTTTCGACTCGGGTGATTTTTCGAGAAAATAAAAATTTCAGTTTTCACTAAATTTCTAATCATTTCGCAATTTATTATTTTTTCACAATTCTTACTCATAAAAAGCCATTTCATTGTTTTCTTTGCGAGAATAAATTTATTGCAATCAGTGACAAAATATTAATTTTTTTGTATTTAATGCGACATTAATTGTGCAAAAAATTGTTAACTACTTTTTGTATTTTTATCCCACTAACTTTTTAACACTCACACACATCACACATTATATCAAACAATTGAACTCAAACTGTCATAATGAGCATAAGTCGTGTGATAAAATTTCTTAACATTTTTTCTGTTAACTAAAACAGCAAGAAATTGTGCAATTAACCTCTTGCTGTGTTTTATGCTCATGCCTGGAAGAAATTTAAAGCTCCAAAAAAAAAATTAAAGATTAATTTTACAACGCATGTCTAACTTACTCATTATAATCAACTGTTTATGAGCCATAAATTTATGAGACTCGCATGAAAGAAGAGAAGTTCGCTCCAGAGATGCTTCACGATTATGAAGTAAATAAATGATATTTTAATCAAGTTCATTGTTCGCCAAGCGTGTTAATAACTCTGTAATACCGTAAGAGATAGGAAGAAGGCACACAAATTGAGCGATTTTCGTGTGATGAATGTTAAACGAGAACTGTAGTTTTTTCTAGCTGTCAAAACATTTCGTCATATAATCATTCAAAGAATCTTAATTGGTATGTTGACCTTTTCTGGTATGTGTTATTGTCACTTGTTCCGATTATGGATAATGAGTGAGAACATTCTTCACGCATGTATATTTATTTCCTTATTTGTATTCTTTTATTCTTTTCTTGAGGGTGCAATAATATCGTTTTAACTTAGTTTGAAAAACAACCAACATAAAATTCCATTAGTCAGACCAATAAGAAAAAAACAGTAAAACGACAAATTTAACAAAATAAATAATTTTTATTCTAAAATTTAACTGTCAAACGAATTTTTGAAAATTTTTCTTGAAGCTGTGGGTTTTTCAAATTCAAAATATTGACAAATTTAACAGACTTTTTCTCTATTGCACTCTTGGGTTCTTTTGCATAGAAATAATGTACATGCACATGTTATAATGGAATCCTTTTAAAAATTGCATAACTTATTTATTTTATTGTAGTTGCTGTGAGAAAAGTCAAAGCATGAGGAATAAAGAGTCTTTTGTTTATAAGCATTGGCAAGGTTAAATTCTCTTGAACTTTTTTTCTCGCTTCTCTTTTAAAAACAGTAGCTGGCAGCTGAATTTACTTATTATCAGATTGAGGCCAACTTACTTTGTATAGCACTTAATCTTTTTAAAAGCAAAGTACTCTCATTTTTCAGTGATGTTTTTCAACAATGTTAAAATGATCTTTTTTGCATTCTGAAATGAACTTGAAATACACATAGCCCTGTGCTTTGTTGAAAAATTTTAGGAGATCACAAGATACTGTAAAAATAAATAAATAAAACTCAAAAGTCATTCAATAAAGAATTCAAATTTCATG
Source organism: Polypedilum pembai (assembly GCA_014622435.1). Taxonomy (NCBI): domain Eukaryota; kingdom Metazoa; phylum Arthropoda; class Insecta; order Diptera; family Chironomidae; genus Polypedilum; species Polypedilum pembai. Next base: position 75,053 of record JACWBX010000785.1, read on the forward strand.
TGAAAATAGTGACGATAAAAATTGTAGCAAAAAAAAACTTTTTAACCTTTTCATCTCAAGGTATTCAATTTTCAATGAACTTTAATCACAAAAATAAATAAATTTGACTTCAATGAATACATTAATTGGCATCATATTGAAATTTGCTCTTCTTTATTGACTACAATTTGGAGGTATTATCATAAATCTATTAAATAAACACTCTATTGTGTTAAGCATTTGTTAATTAATTTATTGTATCATAATAAATCTTTATTTGTTGTATTGAAACACTCGAACGAATAACAAATAAATCTTAACAATTTTTAGTGCATGATACGAAAGCGATTCGTGAAGATGAGAAGAAAATGGAAAGATTGCTCTCTCGTGAGCGAGGAAGAAAGTGTTGCACAATGCCGGCAAACTAAACTTTACCTACTTTCTTGTGTGTCCGATTTATTATACATTTTCTCTTTCTCTCGTTTACTATCTCTCTTTCTCTCTTAAGCAGACAGCAAATAAATATTGGATTATTTAACTCTCCTCCACGCTTGCTCGTGTATTACTTAGTATTGGGAATTCCTCATCATCTGTGTCACTCGCACTCGACTATAAAGTTATGTCACAATAGTTCACCTAGATTTTCACCTGCATCATGCATGAACTTCATTTCCATAAACATTTTATTTTAATGCATGCACATTATTTTACTACCATGTGTAGTTTTTTACGCAGCAGCGACTTGCACGCATTTTAGAAAAAAGAAAGATTATTTTGAATTTTTGCAAAATATTTAATAAAGAAATTGGGCTAATTGATTCGATTGCCTTTTATGCCTGAAGAGTTTTTCTGTTGTTGATTAGTCGATCTCTTTTTTCTTGTCCACTTTGTGAATCAGTATATTTTAATTTTCCATTTCGTCGATTTGTTTTACTTTAAAAAAAAAAATAAAAAATTTTTAAATGGCAAAAACATTGCATTCTACTAGATCGAACCGTAAAATTACTTTAATAAATTTTCCTAATAATATTTTTGCAATAAATTTTTTTCACTTAATCGTGAATGTTATCTTATACAGTCTTTTCATTAGCTATTTCTTGGGAAAATAAAGAAATAAATTTTTTGATTAGATTTAATTTAAATTTTTAACATTTTAACTTTTAAATATACAAAATATGCCACTATTGTGAATGAACATTTTGCAAAAAGTTATGGTTAAAATCGATCATAATATCTAATAAAAAGCAGTCTATAAGTGCATTGCTTTGGTTAAATGCTTAGACATTAATTTAACTGAAAAATCAGCATGAATTTTTTAATGCTTTAAAGATTAATAATTTTCTAGTGTGTACACCATAAAGAGCAATCTTTCGAAATCACATCTTGTACTCATACTGCTTTTTAACAAAAACAAAATTGTAATAAATTGCACTTTATAGATTAGGTCAAAAAATGTTTATTTCAAGCCGAGAAGCGGAAAATGAATTGAATATATGTATATGATGCTTGTGTCCCACATTAACAGTCACTTTTAAAAAGCAAAGCATGTAGTTCAGCTACGACATTTAGAAGAAAGATCCAAGTGAAACACTGATGAAATTGACTTCTATTGTGTCGCACGCTTGCTTATTTGACAATAGTTCAACGCGCACATTACTGTTGCAAACCGCTAAAATGTAAATTTTTTAAAGACATTTCACCATCAGCTTTTGGCTAAACTGTAGATAGAGAAAAATGATAAATAATAAATAAATGATATAGCGTTAGACATTTTTAATGATCAATAAGCTTTTTTATATCTTGTTTACAATCAAAAATTTTTGCTCTGTGACATACGGTCATCCATTGTATTTCACTTATTTCAATCAATTTGCACATTTCAAAAGTAGAATCATCAGTATTCACAAAAGCTGGTAATGGTCATGACATGCTGAAATTGCAATTGCCATGAGCTTTTGAAAAATGTCTCTTAAATGTTGATCTCAAAAATTAGACTCAATTTTAGTGTCAAATCCATAAAGTTCCTCTCTAAACCGTGAACCTTTTTGACACGTTCACATATATATCCATGAGAAAAATCTCATTGTGACTATCGATGAGCCAAGTAAAAAAATTTATTGGTAAAGGTCAGCAATTTCTTCTTTGGGTGATTTTTTTCCCCTCTACACGATATTTCTCTTTCATTTACATTCATCAGTGCGCCAAACCAGACGTTTTATTGCAGTTCAAATTCATTTATTTATTAATAATTCTTTTGAAATATTATAGATATGCACAAGTCATCATTGGAAAAATTACATATTCCACGAGTGTCACTCAGTTGCAGTTCCACATCATGTTCAGCAGGTTCAGGCTCGTCTAGTAAAAGTTCAAGTCGTTCAAGAGAGTTCTCGCCGAACCCAATGGATAAGAATTATAAAATATCAGAAATTGATCATTCATGGTTGGAAGAAAGAAAGTCATATAAAGCAAATCATCCAATGTATATTGTTTACAAAGCTGGCAAAGCACAAAATAAATTCAATTCAACACAAAGTTCTTCTTCTTCATCATCCGCTGCAAGCAATCAAAGTAATTATGTAAGTTTTTGTGTAGGCGTGTGTGGTTAATATCTTTTTTTTTGCAAATTAAATTGAATTTATTTCTTTATAGAGTGTAAACTCATTACTATTGAGTGTGAAAAATCTTGAAAATTTTAATCGAAATGCCGAAAACGTGAAACATATTACTGAAAACAAAATATTTAATAACAACAGAAGTGATAATGTGTATAAAAAGCAAATGTTGAGTAACTTGAAGAATACCGTGACCATCGATAGACCCGAGATTCAACGGAATCAAAAGAAAGAACCAGATCAATTATCAACGACAAGCTCTGCTACAAACACTAATTTTACAGGTGAGTGAGCACCTTATAATGATTATTTCTTGATTAGGACAAAATAACCACACGCTTCAAAAAAAATTCATTGTTCTTATCATATTCAAAACTAGTGATAACTTTTAATGGATTTGGCAAGAATAATGGGAAAAAATCACGATCAATTTGTCGAAGAAGACATCAAGTGACACTTCTTATCATCATTATGACTTTTCTTCTATTTGTTGGAATATTTGCTGCTATTTGTGCTATTGAGATGAGATATCAAAAAATGCCAAGATAATCAATGAATGAATTTTCCTGAATTCCTATTACTACTTATGTGATTTCTATCTTAAAAAATTTGTTAACCATTAAAGCTGTAAATTTAATAAAAATTAATAAAACTCAAATTTACTTTACATTTAGTTAAAATTTCAGTTAATATTTTTTCTTCATTTTTATGATAGTTTTCATGAACATAAAAGGAGAATAATTTGATTAATTAAATTAAAAAGAAATATAGTTTCTCATTAGATAGTGATAGAAATCAAGCTAGACTCTCTTAATCGGAACATTTATTTTATGCTCAATGTCTAGCTTAAGAAATAAATTCTTTTATCAAAATATTTTTTTCTCCCAATTGGTTTCATTGCTAAAAGCTTTAATGAAGCTAACTACTGTAACTTATGGTCGCTTTAATAGTTTTTTTTAATCTGCTATAAATGAGCATATCGAATTAATATGTTTTTGTTTGTATGTGATTTATTTTCTTTTAAATACTAATCGTTCCGATAAGATTATCGAAGCATTTCGTTTTTTTTCTCATTTGTATAGAGGAAGAAGAAATAAAAAAATGGAGAATGATAGGATGATGAACATTCATAAAGATACATCTATTCATCATGAGAAGATTAAAAAAAAGTTTATGATTTTTTAGATCATCGATAGAATGATTTAGCATTAAAATTTTCATTTAAAATAATTAAAAACTTTTTAAGCGAAGAAATTAAAAATATGCTAAACGAGATAGCTAAACAAGTTTATACAATAATAAAAGAATTTTTTTATGTTAAAAACATATATAAACAATTTCGTTCACATTTCTTGTAGATTTTCTTAGAAAGGTAGTAGGTAGGTAGTTTTTTTTAGATACACACATACATAATGTATGTCGAAATTGAAAATAAGCGAATGAAAATTAAAGAAGAACTTTACTAATAATTATGATTCTCACCAATTAATTATTTTCTAAACTTTCATATTTTCGTTTCACATTATTTTTTTTTGTGTTGTGTTTTAGTAGAAAAAGTTTTACATCATCTGGTTATTAGAATTTATTATTTTTATATATTTTTCTTTCTTTAAATAATTGATGCGTTCTTTGTTGCATTTATTCATTATCAATACACTACTTTTCTTCTTTTTTTTTTTGATTTTCAGACGCGTTCGTCGAAGGAAGGATGTTTTGTTTCGTTATTATGTATTAAGAAGGAATCTTACAATATGCAAAAAAAATGATGGTACAAATTCACTTTCAGTTTATGTAAATTGGCGACACTAATAGTTGATTTTTTTAGTTTCATCACACATGTAATCTCTCACATAATTTTTCACTTTTTTGTACAATCATGCTTGTGTCCATGTAGAAATTAAATTGTTGCTGTAGTTGTTTTTTTATTCTTTCCTAACAAGATTTTGGTAAAACAAGAGGCAGAAGAAATGTATATGTGTGTATATAAATTGGTGGTGTGTGTATACAGAATTGAAAGCAGCTTAAAGTAATGTACATTTGCTTTTCTTCTTTGGCTGCACTATAGGACACAAAACTGCTCGAATCGCTTCATCGAAAACAGTTTTTAAACCTTTTTGTGTCAACGCTGAACATTCTAAATACTTTACTGAGCCAATTTCTTTTGCCATTGCGAGACCCTACAAAATGTTAGAAACAAAAAAAAAGAGCAATAAATATGCGACATTAACGGAAGTAATATTATGCAAATATCACCTGTGGATATGTAATTGGCTGTAATTTCTTGTCGCGCAATTTATCAATTGTATTTTTGTCGTCTCGTAAATCTAATTTTGTTCCGACCAAAATTATTGGCGTTGATGGACAATGATGGCGAACCTCGGGATACCATTTTGCTCTTACGTTTTCAAATGATGCTGGGTTGACGAGAGAAAAGCATATTAAAAAGACATCAGTTTGTGGATAAGACAATGGACGCAATCTGTCGTAATCTTCCTGTCCAGCCGTATCTGAAATTACCCAAATCACTAAGTATACTATAATAAATAAAAAAATATGTTCTTTAAATTACCCCATAAACCTAAATTGATTGGTTTGCCATCAACCATTACATTGGCAGAATAGTTATCGAAGACTGTCGGGATATATTCTCCTGGAAATGCATTTGTAGTGTAACTGATAAGAAGACACGTCTTACCGACAGCACTGTAAAGGACATGAAAAAAGTTTTTAAATTATGATACATACGGAAAAGAATGTAAAGTATGATGAATGAATCACAATAACAGAGTCATTAATGTATTATAATAAATTGAATTAAATAAAATGTGATTCTTGATACATCATTATTGCATGTAGAGTCGGTCATTGTGTAAATTTTTTATATATTAAAATTATTAATGCATATCCGATTTAATGCATGCTCAGTAAATTTTATGTGTACTTGTATGAAATTTGACCCTTTCATAATAAAATAATTGTGAAACAGCATAAATGATTAATAAAAAAAAGTTCTGAACTCACCCGTCACCAACAACAACACATTTGATGGCCTGCATAATTATTTTATGCTATTTTTTATGTTGTGATTCTCCAATGTACTTTTTCTTAGAAAAAGATTAATTATCCTTTAACAAGAGAGAGAGAAAAAAGAGTATAATGAGAAAATGATTTATACATAAACCGGAGAGAGATATTTAAATTGTTTTTCAATAGATAAAATAAGACAGAAAAGAGATCACAAGCTGAGCAATCAGTAAAAAGTCATCAACTCCATAAAACGATGAATGAATTTTTATATATTTGAACATATATCGTTCTCTACATTTTTTCTCGCGGCTCATAATGTGGGAGAGATGTGTTTAAATTGGATACACACTGAAAAATCTCACTGTATTGATTCTGAAGGTCATCATTTTCAAGGTATCTACTGAGAAAGTTTTAAAAATATGATAGGTTCTTTCAAAATAGAAATCTTTCATAAATTTTGTGAACAAAATAAACTAAATTGAATAAAAGACACTTTTAAAATTGATATCCATAGCAATTTGCTGATGATTCATTCTCACTCACTCGTATTGTAGGCAGGCAAATTATTTTTTTAAACTTTGGAATCTGTTCAATAATATTGCTCATATACGCAACGACATTTTGCATGTAATTCTGTCACTATCATAAGATTCTAATTATTATCATAATATTCCTTCCTGAGTAATTAAACTGATTTGGGCGTTTGTTGTTTAAAAACTTTTTTCTTTCTTATATGGAATAAGTTCGTAGAATTTTTGTAGTGGAATTTTTACAGATCGTAGCTTATCTCTTTTGTTATCGGTTACTTACAAGGCTACTTAATGATTAAATGTTATAAACAAAAGTCGATTTGATGTTTTCTAAACACAATTTCAATAGAAATTCTTTATTTTACTTTTTAAATTGTTCAACCAAAAAAATCTACAGTAAGTTCTCTACACACACTGCAGTGGCTGACTATCGAAATTGAATTTTTTTCTACCGTTTAAACATGTTTTTCTTAAAGACATAATTAAGTAATTTTCTTTAATTATTTTCTCTGATAAGAAACTATAATGATTATCTTTTTGAGCTACTGCGTATTATTTAAATGATCCATAAATTTAAAAGGAAATCTCAAATTTTAAATTCAGCTGATTATAAAAATAAATTTAGTCGTTAAAATGATGTTTCAAGCCAATTTTATTCGAAAGAAAATCGTGCAATACAAAATAAAGGCGGCAGTAAATTTTAAATTAAGAAAATATTAGTTAAATTTGCATTTGGAAAAATCCATTTCGGGATGTTGTTGCATAAATTTGCCCAAAATCTCCTGTTTCTTTTGATCTTCGCTTGTTGGCAGACCGAGTTCTTTTTGCCGCTGATCGTACATCATCTTCTCAACTAATGAACGTGTTTCGCCATCAAGATCTGACAACTTACTTGGTTCAGGATTGATTTTACGTGTTGAAATTTGAGGATCTGTTTTTATTAATCGATCCCACCATGACATTTGATTGATTTTCTCGAATGTAACAACAATTGTATTCTTATCAATTGTCCAAAGTGAATCTTCTATTTTTATTTCAGCATTAAGCTCGCCATCGATTACTGGTGGTTGATTTTTTAAACCAACTTTAAGACTTTTCTTTGTGATTGTAACAGCAACATCACGCGACTTAAGGTTTGCAATATTCTTAAATGGGACTCGAAGCTCAACTTCTTGTAATGTTTGCGTCCATCGATAATTTTCCAAATCACAACCATTACCAGCATTAGGTTTAAGTTTTCCTTTCTCAGTCTCATCATCTTCAGGATCAGCTTCATCTCCTATTGGTTTTGATACTTCTACTGGCTCTTCAGATCTAAAATTATATTTTACATGACTAAAATTTATCCTAAGACTATAAAAGTATAAACACACTTATTCTTTGTATCAATCTCTTTTTGCAGCTTTTCGGCTTCTTCGTCTGTTAGTTCGGTGATTGTCGCAGATTTTTGAGCAGCTTCTTCCTCTTGCTTTTTCTTCTTCAATGCTTCTTGCCTTTTTTTCTCAAGCTCCTCTCTCTCTCGCTTTTTCTCTCGAGCCGCTACAATAGCTTGTGCTCCTTCTTTTCGGAATGCGTTGAGAAGTACCTTAATAAAAATGATTTAGAATTGTCTAAATCATAAGAAATTTCATTATTTACCTTTTCCCATTCTCCTTCTTCTCCGCCTGTGAAGAAGTCGGTTTTTCTAGCCAAAAAACCAGCAATTGTTTGAAGTAGCTAACCATGAGGTAAATTCAAATTGTAAGATAAAAATTTTGAATTTTAAATTTTACTTACATCTAAAACACCTTGCGGATGTTGTTCAGCTAATGAAAATAATATACCATCAAATCTTTGTTCACGTTCTTTTCTATCCATTATTTTGTTTTAACTAATTATTGTGCTGAAAAACTTTTCTAGAATATTTTTATTTTCTCAAGTCACTTTGTTATTGTTGTCATAGAAAAATTGAAAAAAAAACATAGAAAGATGTTTGAATTTTTAAAGTTCGTTATTCTTTACTTTGATACATTTTATATTTTAGTGAAAAAGAGATTTACATAGGACCAAGTGGATTTTCCATTTGTTTATTCTGACCTTCAGTCCAAGCTTTAGCGATTGTTCGTTTCATTTCTGGATCACCTGTTTCATACATCTTTTTCATCATATTCATAAGCATTGATGAAGGATCGTCTTTAGCATCGTCGTCTTTTTGATCAAACATCTTTGTTTTTTGATCTTTCAAATGTTTTTCTGTTTTTGTAAGACATGTCCATGTTTCACCATCTTTTGCTTTTTTCAAGTAAATGGAAATCATATCGGATTTGACTTTTCTATAACTCTTGGCAGTAATTATTTTCTTAAGAAGAGATGTCACCACAAATCGATAATTTTTTTGTGAGCCATGAATAATTAGAGAGAAAGAATCTTCTGTTGTAACTAATTCAACATCTTCTTCTTTTATATCCGCAGTATTAAATGGAATGAAGATCTTCACATACTTCTCTGATTCATCAAATGCATGTTCCTTGATAAATAAATGAGAACTTGTTAATGTAAACAACTTTTTCAAAAAATTTAAAAATACCTTAATATCTACAATAATTTTAGTTGATGCTTTTGTAGATTCATCAATATTCATCTTTGTTTCCTCCTCTTTCTGACGTTGTGCAATCTCATCATTTATTTTGAGTAGTTCTTTTTGCAAAAGATTTTTTACTCGTTGTGATTTTGCCGAATCAAGAATGTTGATAATTTCAACTTTTGCCGAATTTAAATCGCTTAACTTTAATATGAAACAATTGCTTTAATGAGAACATTTTAAGTTTATGTTAAAATATTATAATCACTTACCTTTTCCATTTTTTATTTAGAAATTATTTTCAATGTTTTCAAACTCTCTCGTTTTTCTTGAACTTTCTGAACGAAAATTTTGTATATACAGGGCGCTGATAACTTTAAAAAAGTTCGTAAAATTATTTTGCTCTATTATGCTAGTCTGATTGTCGATAGATTAATGAGTAGTAAGTTAATTAGATTAAGATTTATCAAATTTAGTTATGAAAATGAATCAGAACTAGGAATTTCTGTATTAAAATTTAAGAAATCATATTTGTCCGATTTTAAATTTTAAAAACCGTTAAAATAAATTTTTAGAAATTATTTTCTTATTAGCCCATTTTAATCTCATTATGGTAAAAAGCACTATTGTCTGCACTTTGTCCATCTCCCTAATAAATATTTACAGAAAATGTTTTTTTTTGTCAAACTTTTAAACATTTTTTACAGTAATTTTAAATTTAAAGTAAAATTCATCATTATCCTTACAACCTATGTTTTGCGTCAATCTGTAAGGAAAAATGCGTTTTAAACATGTCACTGATGCTTAAAATTACTGATTTATTAATTTTCTTGTAACTCGAGAATGATCTATTTACCTAATAATATATAGAAGAGATGTTAAACTACTGGTCCGTAGCCAGTAGCCAAAAGTTACTAGAAGATTCTACTTTTACAACTCTGATATGAAGTTACATTATAAAGTAATAAATTTTTTCAACGGTTTCAAATATATCTGAAAAATTCCAAACAAGACAGTCACATGGTAAACGTTTTCTTTCTCTGCTACGAGTTTAAATTTTATTTAATATAACTTTTTGATTACATGAATTTTCCAAGTACTTTTGCACTTCTACAATTATATTTTGTCGAGAAAATATTTGTATTTTGCCTCAAAAGAGTTTTAGTTTCTAATTATTGTCTTAGAACATTCTTTTCATTAACACTCTTTGCACATTTCTTTCGTAGAATCCATTTGTCGGCATATTTTCAAATTATTTCCTTTAATAAGATCACTTTCAGATAAAATTTCTATTCTTTATTTTCGAATAATTCAAATCTGAAAACAATTTGTCACGTTAAGTATTTAGCCTCTCATATGAGGTTCACACATGTGTGTCAGCGTACTTGTATATAGTTTAAATATATTTAATGTATAAACATAATTTTTAGCATCAAATTTAATTGACATTAATGTAATTATAATAATTTGTGCCCTTCCTTCTTCAATCGACACATTTTTCATTCTTTTATGCATGTATATAAGGTATATAGGGTCTTTTCAAACTTTAAATTTTTTCCATGAATTTTTTAAGATATGTCTCACACCTATATATTAGTCAACTTTTTGTGTATTTTAAAAATGCAATTTGCCTGTCATGCGTGTATGTGTTCATTTGGAATGAAGAAAACCATAAAAAAATTAAATGTTTGTTGAATTTTGTATCTGTTTGGCTGAGAGGATAAATGAATAAACTAAAATTGACCCATACATATAAAGATAGACAAGATAGATAAAGAGTTTTTAAACTTTCAAACATGTTTTCTAAAGAATTCTAATAAACGTAATTTAACATTTTTAATAGGTTTTCTTCTTGATAATTTTCTAAGCTCTAATAAATACGTACATTGTACGGAAAAAGGAAGGATTTTTAACCATAAAAAGCTTCATTGAGTTGAAAAAATGTAGTGGTGGTGGTAGTTTTAGAGATCAATCAAAGACTTTTCTCAATGTATGCTTATATAATCATCAGACATTTTTAGTTAAACTAGTAAAAAGCGCAAAACTTTGAATTCATCTACAGTATGTACTTTTAATCACAATATAGTTTTATGTCATTAAGTTATACTATACTTACGATGCTTTTTCACTACTTATTGTTTTTCGTTTCATTTTTCTCAATCTTTTCGTGTCTTGTAAATTTTTGTGAACTTTAATTTATGTAATGTTAAAATCATATCAAATCAAATACATACAAAAGAAAAATACAAAAACTATATTCTAAAAGAAATTATCAAAATATTTTCATTCTATGATTAAAATATACAATCATACATTATGGACGAATTAAAGCTTGGATTGCTGCTAATTTTTACTCAAAGTATATAGCAACCTCCTTTAAAATGCCTTAAATGTCATAAATATGTATAGAAATGCCGGCAATCAACTTTCTTCTTTATGTTTGAAATGATAATACAATACATAAAGAAATGCCATTAAATCTACCTTCATTGTAAATGAAAGGAAACAAACGAATTAAAAATTTGAGAATACTTGATGAGAAGTTTATGTGGCTTTGTGTGGAACAATCACTCCGCCTGGACCTGGCAAAGTGGATGGCATTCCTGTTAGGAAAGAATCAACTTGTCGAGCTGCTTGTCTTCCCTCGGTAATAGCCCAAACGACAAGTGATTGACCACGTCGACAATCACCAGCAGCAAATACTTTAGGATTGGAAGTTCCGTATTGACCAACAGGAGTTTGAATATTTCCACGTCCATCAAGAGGCAAACCTTGATTTAAAAGAAATATTAATTAAAAGCTGTAACTAAAAATTTTTATTAACAAATTTTACCAATATCAGTTGGGACTTTCTTCTCAGGACCTAAGAATCCCATTGCAAGAAGAATTAAATCAGCTGGATAGTATTTTTCAGAGCCAGGAACTTCTTTCATCTGCCATTGACCAGTTGGTGATTTTGTCCATTCAACTCGAATTGTATTGACACCTTTAATATTTCCATTTCCATCATCCAAAAATTCTTTAGCAGTAATGAGATATTCTCTTGGATCCTTTCCGAATTTGACTTTTACTTCTTCATGTCCATAGTCGACTCTATTATACAACAAAAGGAAGTAAATATTATGATATGGGTAATAACTGAATTTATAGTTTAAATTAAATTAAATTAAAAATTTACCTGAAAATTCTAGGCCATTGAGGCCATGGATTGTCAGCAGCACGTTTTTCAGGTGGTTGAGGAAGAATTTCAAAACTGGTGATAGATTTTGCGCCATGTCTTAATGATGTAGCAATACAATCACATCCAGTATCGCCACCTCCGATGACAATAACATCTTTGCCTTCAGCTGAAATGCAATCTTTACGTGTGTCTAGTTGTCGTTTTTGATTTGCTTCCAAAAATTCCATTGCGAAATAAATTCCTTTCAAATGGCGATTTGTAATTGGCAAATCACGAGGAGAAGTTGCACCAGTTGTGATAACCACAGCATCATAATCATTCACTAAATCATTTGGATTGATGTCTGTACCAATATTAACGTTGCATTTAAAGATTATTCCTTCAGCTTCCATCAAATCAATTCGACGCATGACTACGTCTTTTGATAATTTCATTGTTGGAATTCCATATTGCAACAAGCCACCAGGACGATCATTTCTTTCAAAGACAGTGACTGTATGACCGGCTTTGTTCAGTTGATGAGCAGCAGCTAGACCAGCTGGACCACTTCCGATAATTGCAACTTTCTTTCCTGTGCGAGAAGTTGGCTTTTGTGGCTGAATCCATCCTTGTTCGAAAGCATGATCGATAATTGCACATTCAATGTTTTTAATTGTTACAGCCGGCTCTGAAATTCCTAGCACACAGCTACCTTCACATGGCGCCGGACAAACTCTTCCAGTAAATTCAGGGAAATTATTTGTTTGCAACAGCTGCAACAATGCATCCTTCCATCTATCATGAAATATTAAATCATTCCATTTAGGAATAATGTTACCCAAAGGACAGCCAGTAACGTTTGATTGACAGAATGGAATACCGCATTCCATGCAGCGAGCTGCTTGAGTTTTCAAACCCTTGCGCACGTGATCGAAGTTATAAATTTCATCCCAATCCTTTTGACGTACATTTGCATCACGATACATGCCAGTTTCACGTTTATATTTAATAAATCCTCGCACCTTATCTAAATTTTTCTCCATTTTGCGTCTTTCAAGTGCAGTGTCTTTAACAGCTTCTTCAATGTCTTTTACTTTCGGTTCATATGGATCGTGATCAACATCAACATCCTTAGCTTGCTCTTCTTCTTCAATTTTCTTCAATCTCTCTTCTTCCAACGCTTTCAATGCATTTTGATATTCGTATGGGAATACTTTGACGAATTTTGAGCATACGCCTGGCCACGAATTGAGAATATCTTTGGCTAATACGGAACCAGTATGTTGAACGAATTCTTCTAAAAGACCATACACCGAATCGCGATCTGCTTTTTCGTCTAATTCACACAATTCAACAGATTCCAAATTGGCCTTTCCACTTACAAAGATATCCTCGGGATCATAAACATAAGCAATACCGCCACTCATGCCTGCAGCAAAGTTTCTGCCAGTATTTCCGCTTAGAATGAGACAAATTCCGCCAGTCATGTATTCACATCCATGATCACCAACACCCTCAACAACAGCAATAGCTCCACTGTTTCTAACACAGAAACGTTCAGCTGCAATTCCTCTGAAAAATGCTTTGCCACTTGTCGCACCATAGAGACAGACATTGCCAACAATAACGTTAAGATGACTTTCAAATGGTGAATCTTCAGGTGGTGTGATAACAATAGTACCACCACTCAAACTTTTACCAACATAATCATTTGCATCTCCAACCAATCTCAAATTGACTCCATGAGCAAGGAATGCACCAAAGCTTTGACCAGCAGAACCACGCAAATTGATGTTGATTGAAGTTCCTATTATGAAAATAATAATAATCAAGTTATGAATATTAATTTTGATTTGAATAAGTTTACCTTCAGGAAGACCAGGCTCTCCAAATTTGCACGCAATATGATAACTTAATGTAGAAGCAAATGCACGTTCTTCGTTGCGAATAGTCATATCAAGATTCAGTGTCTTTTCGGTTCCATTCAAGATGCCTTGTGCTCGTTCAATTATTTCATTGTCAGATCGTTTATCCAATTGGAAGTCATGTTTAACTGAGCCACCAACAATATTTGTATTTGGACGTAATTCGAGAGCATTTTTCAAAATCAATTGAAGGTCAAGTGTGTGAGCCTTTTCATTGTTGGCATCTACATTGACTTTAAGCAAGTCTGTGCGACCAATTAAATCTTGGAATTTGCGAATTCCCAAACTTGCCATTATTTCACGAATCTGTCAAAACAAATTATTTATAATTGAGTTTAATTGAAAAAAAATTTCTTCAAACTTACATCCTCAGCTAACATAAAGAAATAGTTGATAACATGTTCAGGCTTGCCAGCGAATTTTTCTCGCAAGATGGGATCTTGAGTTGCAACGCCAACGGGACAAGTGTTCAAATGACATTTTCTCATCATTGTACATCCCATGACAATAAGTGGAGCTGTTGAAAAACCAAATTCATCAGCACCCAAAAGTGCAGCAATTACAATGTCAAAGCCAGTTCTCATTTGACCATCAGCTTGCAAAACTATACGTGATCGTAAGTTATTAAGAACAAGTACTTGATGAGTCTCAGCAATTCCAAGCTCCCATGGTAATCCAGCTGATTTAATACCGGTCCATGAAGAAGCTCCAGTACCGCCATCGTGACCTGAAACCACAATGTGTTCGGCTTTTCCTTTTGCAACACCAGCAGCAACAACACCGACACCGACCTCTGACACAAGTTTGACACTGATACGTGCTTTTGGATTGGCACACTTCAAGTCATAAATCAATTCGGCTAAATCCTCAATTGAGTAGATGTCATGATGTGGTGGTGGAGAAATCAGACCTACACCAGGAACTGAATGACGAGTCTTAGCAATGGCTTTAGTAACTTTATATCTGTAAATAAGAAAATAAAATATATTTCATTCTTTTTAAATCCGCAATTTATGTGTTTTACCCTGGAAGCTCTCCTCCTTCGCCAGGTTTAGCTCCTTGAGCCATTTTGATTTGCAAATCATCAGAATTAGCGATGTAAGCTGCAGTCACACCAAAACGACCAGACGCAACTTGTTTGATAGCAGAGCGTTTGTTTGACTGAGGATCTTGATTAAGATAACGATCAGCATTTTCTCCTCCTTCACCTGTATTACTTTTGCCTCCAATGCGATTCATTGCAATAGCGAGTGTAGTATGTGCTTCTAATGAAATTGAACCAAAACTCATTGCACCTGTTGCAAATCTCTTGACTATTTCACTTGCCGGTTCAACTTCTGAAATGTCAATTTTCTCGCGATCTGTTACAAAGTCTAATTGACCACGCAAACAACATTTTCTGACACTATCCATTGTTACTTGACGGAATCGCTTATAAGAGCTATTATCTTCGTTAATTGAAGCTTCTTGAAGTGCAGCAATAGCACCTGGTTCATTAATATGTCCTTCTCCACCTTGTCTCCAATGGAAATTTCCAGGATTTCGTAAAATTTGTGCATCAGGCGAGAGATTATGGAAACTCAATTGATGACGTTCCAATCCTTCACGTGCCAAAATATCCATTCCTACACCACCAATACGTGATTGTGTGCCTTTAAAACAAAGATTTATGACTTCTTCGCCCAAACCAACAGCCTCGAAGATTTGTGCTGCTTTGTATGACTGTAAAGTACTGATACCCATTTTAGCCATAACTTTTGCCATTCCTACATCAATGGCTTTTCCGAAAGAGCTTGAAATTTCTTCATCACTCAATGCTGGATCGATAACACATTGATCGCGAAGAGTTTTTGCCAATTCAAAGACAAGATAAGGATTTATTGCATCAGCACCATAACCCAATAGAACACAAATATGATGGACTTCACGAGCTTCTGCAGTTTCAACAATCAAACCGACTTTCATACGCAAGCGAGTCTCAATAAGATGATGATGAATGCAACCAAGTGCAAGCAGTGAAGAAATTGGACAAAATTGAGGTCCACCAGCACGATCTGAGATAATAATGAGTTGATGATCAGTTTCAACTGCTCGTTGAGCTTCTTTACAAATTCGATCAAATGTATCGATGTAGCCTTGAACACCATCACGAAAATCAAATGTAATGTCTATGACACAAGTTTTCCAGCCTCGATGAGTGCTTCTCTTTAACATTTGAATATCAGCAACACTCAAAATAGGATTGTTGAGCCACAATCGATGAACTTGCTGAGCTGATGGTTCCAAAATATTATATTCAGGACCAATTGGACATTGGACAGTCATGACAATTTTCTCTCTGAATGGATCAATTGGTGGATTAGTGACTTGAGCAAAAAGTTGCTTGAAATACTCATATGGTAGTGGTTGAAATTTGGACAAGCAAGCAAGAGGTGAATCATTTCCCATTGAACCAAGTGCCTCTTTTTTATTCTTAATCATTGGAATTAATAACATATGAATTGTCTCGGTAGTGTATCCATAAAGTGTGAGTCGTGGATCAAAGAGACCACGAGTGAATCGTTTCAAATCACCAGCTGATCGAACAGCACTCAATGCACCATGCTTTAGCGAATCTTCTCGACGAATATCTTGAAGGAAAACCTGTTGAAAATTAAAAATCAATAAAAGCTTGTCTTAAGAAATTTCAAAAAACATAAATAATTTAGAAAATGACAAAAGTAGTAAATTTCTTTTGTCTTTAAGTAGAGACACGAACATTTAAAAAAACATAAAGTGATAAAAAATTTTATGTGAAGAGATTAATGGCACTAAGAATAAATTTTATGGCTTTTAATCTTTCTCAAACACGATAGTGTTTTTTAAAAAGACCAATAGATGAGAAATCGAAACAATAAGATGAAGTAGGGTAAAAAAGATTTTCAGCCAATTAACTTAATCATCTAAAACACAGGCAGGGTGAAAACTTATAAAGCCTTACTACTAATAAAACAAGTAGACACAAATTGAAGCCTTCCTCAGGAAAAGAGGGGATACATCGTCTAAACAACTTACCATCTATATACGCAAAGATTTAATGAAAAGAGAGATAAATTTTCTTGATATTATTCACAATCTATTTAAGGTCGAAACAGTTTTGTGTGACTTTGAAAATGAAAATATATTTTACCTGCTGTTGTAGCCATTCTCCATGAGGACGTAATTTAGCAATTTTTGACTTCAACTCAACATCTTGAATAAAAGCTTTCTCCTGCGTATCAACCAACAACATACGACCAGGCTTCAAGCGACTCTGTAAAATAATAAATAATAGGATTACAAGTCTTTAAGAGAGCTCGAAATGTGAGATGTCAAGCATAAATGTACATGCTAGAGAAAAGTGTGTATAAACAAGGGATAAATAAGAATGCAGATCATTTTTGAGAGCGAGCTTTAGCACCAAATTGTGTGATTACGTAATTGAATAAATTTAAAATGGCTTAAGAATTAAAAATATACTTAATAAAATCACGATCCGCATATCGAGCTTTCACTATCAACTCTTAACCATTCGCCTGACATTTTCATCTACAAAAGTTCGTTGTTCTTAAATTTAAGAAAATGCTTTTTCTAATCTTACCTTCAATATAACATCTTTTGGATCAACATCATAAACTCCAACTTCAGATGCCATGATGAGAATATTATCTGTAAACAAGTGCTTAAAATTAAAAACATTGTAATTAGCAGAAATGTGATATTTTCTCACCTCTTGTGACATAAAAACGCGATGGACGTAATCCATTACGATCTAAGACTGCACCAATATATCGACCGTCAGTGAATGAAATTAATGCTGGGCCATCCCAAGGTTCCATGACGCAAGCAGCCCAACGATAAAAGTCACGCTTCTCTTGTGACATTGTCTTATCATTGTGCCATGCTTCTGGTACCATAGTCATTACCGCCTATTAATTGAAAAGACTGTTTATATATTCATTAATTTGAATACCTCTTATCATTTACCTCAGGCAAGGATCTCTTGCCAGCCATAGTTAAAAACTCGAGCACACAGTCTGCTGAACCAGAATCAGATAAATTTGGCTCAACAACAGGAAATAGTTTTTTCAATTCTGTAATAAATGACGGCAATTAGAGAAAATTAAGATGATATCATGAAAAAATTCTCACCATCTCCAAACTCATCGCTTTTCATGAGACCTTCACGAGCCTTCATCAAATTAACATTTCCACGAAGGGTGTTGATTTCACCATTGTGTGCTAAAATACGCATTGGATGAGCACGTTCCCATGCTGGAAAAGTGTTTGTACTGAAGCGTGTATGAACAAGGGCCAAATAGGTATCGAAATCAGGATTGAGAAGATCCGTGTAGTATAGCCACAATTGATCAGAATTAAAAAGGCCTTTATAGACAATTGTTAATGTCGATAACGATTTAATATAGAAACGACGGCCTGGTTTAACAAGCTCATGTGTTGCACGTTTACGAAGCACGAATACCTTTTTATAGAAGTAAAATTAAGCTTGTTTTTGCGGTTTTATGAACTTGTTGATTATATTTAATACATACCTTCTTTTTTAATGTCTCCTCATCCAAGTCAGCAGTCACAAAAACTTGACGTGACAAAGGTTCACTTTTACGAGCAACCGCACCAATGGCATTGGAATCAGTCGGAACTGTTCGCCAAGCAATTACGTTAATACCGAGGCTCGCAGCCAAAGTATTAAAATCCTTTTCAGCTTCAACATGAGTGTTCTTGTCCAAATAAATGATACCAGTTGCATATTTGCCAAATTCAGGTAAAGAAATTCCTTGCGATGCTCTAAAGTGATAGAAAAATAAAAGAGTCACACAGTAAGTAATGTAAGTAAGACAAGCAAAATTCAAAATTATTTATTTTTTTATTATCATAGCAATGTGAAGCGTGTATGTACTTGAATCTAACACGTGAAAACATTTTAATGTTATCAATACTCTCTATATTCTTTACGTATTATTATTGATATTTACTTTTCATCAATGGAAACGTTAGACATAATATTTACAATATAATTAAGATTATACAATTATAAGATATTGTTTTAGAAAAATGTAGAAGATTTTTATTTAAGAAAAAGTTATTAAATAAAAATTAATTCTATATAGTGAAAATGTTGGAAACAGATTAAAAGGTATTACAATTGCATGGGTTAATAAATATTTACAATTATCTCATGAAAAAAGTATTTTTAAACACATGCATTTTGATGAGTTTAAAAATCTCATTAATGCAGTAACAGCAATCATAAATTAAAACGAAGTTGACGAAACTGCAAAAATAAAAATCATGAAAAAGTAGGTATGTGTGCCAATATTTTTTTCATCTCATCATCTCACTTTAATTGCTCATAATTAAATATTTTTCTGAGTGAATAAGAAGAAGTCACATGACATACAGTTTGAGCAATTCATCAGAGTCTTTTTCTTATTTGATTGGAGTTTTACTCACGCGAATTTGTTTCTTTTGACAATAAAAAAAAAAGAGTTAAAAAAACGTGTTTTGACAATTTTTGTTAGTGGAGTGGAAAATTTTTACAAAAATACGGAGCACATTAACACATTTTCGCTCTCTCCACACACACAGTTCAAATTCCGATAAAAGTGTCTACATATGACGAGTATTTATTACTCAGCAGTGAAAAAAAATATTATTTTGGGTAGAGAGAAATGTGCGTTTGTAAATATTTAAATCTATTTTTAGAGGCAGCATTTGGTTGTACGAGTGAAAGAGAGAGTAAAAGAAAATGCTAAACGAATTCAAATAAATATTACGATTTCAAGGCTGACGATAATGTTGCATCATTGAGTTTCATCAGGGCCTTAAAGGAAAACTAGAGGGATAAACAAACAAATGCATTGAAATTTGTTCGTCTCTAGGTCAATACCGTTTTCTTTTACTGCATTAATTCAAATATTTTTTATTAAAATGTCAATGAACGGAAGATTGATAAGACAGACAAATGAAATTTTTCAGAGTTTATTAATCTCGAAATGACACGTTTTACTAGAAATATCCGACCTAGCCAAACTTAAGCTTTATGATAAGATAAACAATTACTTCTGTGAATAGGAAGAAATACCGACAATTTCTAATTCAGCAAAAAAGAGCAAATGTAAGAAAAACACAGAGAGATTTAATGAATCGTAGTAAATGTGACTCAAGAAATTTTTTGTCGGCATTTAGGTAGTTTACATTGAAAACTGAACATGTGTTTGTATGCTTATCAGCTTTAAATTTTATCACTTCTATTAACAATAAATGATACGATGCGTTTTGATAAAATAAATTTGTACAATTTGTCAACAATGATAAGTGATAATGAATATACCGCTCTTATCGCTGATGCAATAGCTGCAAAATCATCTCTTCATTGAATAAAAATGCGTGTCATGAATTCTTTTATGTAGTGTCACATTTAAAAAAAAAAGAAAACACTTAATAAAAGACTTAATCACATAACGGAAGCGTGATTAATTTCGATTATTTTGTTTATACAACTACGAAATGGCTTTCTATACTTTTCAAGACAAAATAGATGCAGTCCTTTTTCAAGCAATAAACATCTAAATGAAAACCCTCAAGTGCTTTCTGTTGATTTTCTTCTCTCTCCCTTATATATACGAACAAACAACTGGTATGAGACATCTCAAAAAAGCGACCAAGTAGAAAATTTTTTGCGTAAATATTTGTAAATAAACAACACGATTAATAACTTACAATTCCTTGGCATAAAGCTTGTGGGGAATTGCTGTCATAACTCCAGCACCATCTCCAGTGTCATTATCACATGCAACAGCCCCTCTGTGATACATTCGTTCAGCCAAAGTTTGAGCATCACGTAATATCTGCAAATAAAAAGGAAAATTTAAAATTCTACTGTTCATTGATGTGAAACTAATAACTTGCCGTGACTCAAATAAGAACAGAAATAAATTGAATAATTATGACATTTGACTGGGGACTTAGCGTTTGAGACAAATTGACATTAATTGCAACATAAATTATTTTATTCGGAATCAATATTAAACGTATCGTGACCGTGTGACAATATTGACATTTAATTATTGATGAAATATATTAATTAAATGTGAGTCGGTAAACGATAAAAAATTCTATAACTTTAGGAAGTTTTACTTTAATCAACAAGTAGAAAGCAACAGCTAGTCACTCAACTATTTATAATCAATTATACTCATTTGTAATGGATAAAGACTAATGTAATTTAATGTCGCCTATTTCAATAAGTGTATGTTATACATAATTTGAAACAACTCACCTTATGATTACGACGCCCGTCAATAGCAACGATAAATCCAACACCACAGGCATCATGCTCATTCTGTGGATCGTAAAGTCCTTGTTTTTTTGGAGCTTCCCAGTCCATTAATTTTTCCTCGACATTCTCTCTTTTATCATCGCTCATAACATTAGGCCTTGTCGCATTGCAATCATTAGTACTGGGCGGAGACATCTCCTATTCAAACCTCGTTGCTTTTCTTTTAAATTTATTTTCTTCGCTTGGCGAAAATTTATCGAATTGAAATTTATACTTAAATTATATTTATATTTTGTATTTGTTATTATTCTTTTGTGTTATTTAGTTTTGTCACTGGATATACAATATTTTGTAACAAAAGTCAGTAATTAAAATTGTAAATTATAAGCAAGCGTATCGTATTATTCTCTAAATAAATTGTAAGATAAATTTAATGATGTTTGAGCGATAACGACGAATTCAAAAGGTTGTATTTGTTGAAATAAAACTGGAAAATCTTGGTGGAAGACCAATCTGTAAAAATATTTATAAAAATATATAAATAAATCATAAAAGCTTTCCGGAAAATTGAAAGAATGAATCAAATTTAGATCAAGTCAAAAAATTGTAAACTAAACTTTTTAGGGCGTCAGATTGCTTTTGTTTGTTTTTAATATCATACGAAACCCAAATTTTTCACAAACTAACATTTGCAATAACATCGTACTCTGAGGAGGTTTCATGTTTGGCTTCTCATTCTCAACAAAATGCTAAATTTAACAAAGTGATGAATTTCCGAGAGACGCAGAATGTTTTGTTTTT
This sequence comes from Polypedilum pembai, assembly GCA_014622435.1. Taxonomy (NCBI): domain Eukaryota; kingdom Metazoa; phylum Arthropoda; class Insecta; order Diptera; family Chironomidae; genus Polypedilum; species Polypedilum pembai. The sequence continues at coordinate 96,968 of JACWBX010000785.1, forward strand.
AGAGAAAAAAATATTTTTTTGGCAACAATCATGAGTCAAGAAGTAAATTTATTGTGTTGTTAAATTAAAAGTAAAGGAAAATATGATATAATTAAGGGTGCGATCACATGTGAAGCACGCGTGAACATTAATAAATTTTATCGACGACTTTCAAGCACCAACAACAGCAAACAAATGACCACATCTCTTCATAAATATTAAACGTGAATGGCTGTTCACACTATGGTCTCGTGGTATTTTATTTTTGTTGAAATTTTACTATCGATTATCTCTTCCTTCTCTTCTTATCTTTATTGTTTGCGAAGGTAATTGAACTATGAAAATGTTTTCTCATAAAATAACTGCTTCTGTTTATTGAAATAGTTCTATATTGAAATTTACTATCTTCATCACCAGTTGAATATATTTTTACATCAACGCACCGGCATTCGTGATACTAATATGTCAAGCTCAAGCTCATTTATTTAATTAACACAATTTGTTGAGCTAAATTGAAATACAAAAAAGCTACAAACACGCGATTAAACAAGTGCTAGGATTGATTTATGTGTAAATAAATGTCTTGGACTTTGCACTCTTAATTCCCGTCACACACACACATATGCTACATATTTACAATCCTTTCTTTCTTTTATTACGACGGAAAATTTTTTTTAGTAGATAAAAACAAACACATGTAGATGATTTAAAAATATACGAATAGCACATTTTTGCTTTCTCTTCACGTGTACATACCGCTAATGATTTTTTTGCGAAAAGTGTGTCTATAGTGTAATGACCTAAGAAATTTATGCTCTTCATGCATCATTTCTTTAGTTACAATTGATTTTTAGAAGAATAAAATAATCAATTAATACGCATAGCAACGGTATAAGAAACCATAAGAATTTATTATGGACAAATAAATTGATTTGTGGCACATTGTTGTTAATTCAAGGCATTTGTATATATTATGTCTAAATTCTAAAGAATATTCAAAATATGTGCACGGTGTCAAGTTCTATAAGGATCAAATCACTTAAATTTCGTGAGCGCCAATTGAGATAAATATGAATCGAGAAAGATAGAAAGATTGCCAAGAATAAGCGTGAGCTTGAATTTCAGCGTCTGCCAAATAACTATGAGAAAATTAATTGAAGTTCGTTCACTTGTACTCAATTTGAACGCCAATTATTCAATCGTTTCTTTACAGACGCCGGTATAAATGCATTTTTTCAATGTTGAAGCAATTATTTACGATTATGCAATTGTGTCTCTCTTTTTTCTCTTTTTTCATTATGATGTGAGAAAATAATGAAGAATGTCAATTACTTTGTTTATCGTATAGTAGAGAGAAGTAGAAGATGAGTACTAGAATAAGCCGGTAAAATGTGAAAACAAATGATGACATATTCATGCATGTATTTTAAGAGAAAAGAGAATTCATTCACTATAGGATTATTTTGTAATTTTTTGAGCTTAACTTTTACTTTTATTTGGTTTTATTATACATTTAGTATACGTAGCTCGCCTGTCCGCCTATATTTAGCTGCATCCAATGTTTATATTAATAATTAAATCGTAAACTGCGGTGGTTGTTCGTTTAGAATCAATTTACATAATCAAGAATAACTCTTAAACTGCTATATTTGCTGTTAATCACATATTATCACACAAAATATATATACTCAACAATTCGAGAAACTCAAAGAAGAAATAATTTATACTCAGTTCATTATATTTATTCCTTTATTGACAAAAAACTAATCAAAAATTTTCTGTATTGATTGTAACTTACTTATATGCATAATAGGGCATATGGAAATATTTGCTTTTTCTCTTTGTGCCTTTGAATAGGTGACGATAACAAAATAATGTCATTAAATTATTTGAGTTTTCTTCAACTTACTTGTCAAAGTTGATGATCATGTGAAAATCATTATTGTCTCATCAGAAAAGACTCTTTTTGTGACATAAATATAATAATAATTATTGATTGAGAGAAAAAACAGTATTCTATTTTCATAAGTTAAAAAGCTGCTAAAAAATATTTTACCCTATGCAAGTTTACTTGTCTATTTTTCTAGCATTATTGATCAAGCATTTACACTCATAATAAACGAATACGTATTATAAATAATAGTAGGATGATAGTAAAAATATTTTCGTAATAAAGTTCATTTTTCATTGACCATGTAGTCTAGTAGAAATGCGCATTCACACATCAGTAGCAAATTATCTGGAAATCATGAGAATAGCGCATTTATGAGATGCTTATATCTCCTTGTACGTAATTATTTATAACTTTCGGTTTTTAAATACAATCAACAGTCTGTAGAGCAAAAGTGTCTTTGTAATTTCATAAATTAATTTTAAGAGAAAAAGGATAGGAATGCGAAGAGACAACAAACACTAGAGAAAAAATTGGCAAATAATCAGAATAATATCTGTATTAAAGAATAAGAAAAGAGGGAGAAAAATGTATAAAAAATATTTTTAATAAAATTGTTGACGAGAAGTAGCAAAATCAAATAATGTTAGTCTACTGTCACTCTTATTTAGTGTTATTTATTAAATAATGAAACATCATTGAAGGTCATGAAGGACAAAGTTATGCATGACTGATAAAGAGATATTAAAAATTAGTTTATTGCGCTATGGTTTATTGTACGACATAATAGAGTAAATTACTTTTTATTATTAATTTTTTAGACAAATTTTAGATATTATTTATATCAATTACGTTATACAATGTCCTCTATCATGAGATATTCAATATTGCCGCTTACTGAACGTGATGCGAATTATTTTCGCTGAGTAGCATTTTTTTCGAAAAATTTTCTTCTTATTTTGCAATGATTCTCTCAGTTGTATTCTCTTTTCTTTTTCCTTTTCGTTGAACTCCATTTCTCATTTATAAAAGATTTTTTTTACATGAAGAAAACTGTCAATGAATACAGTCAAAATACTGACATAAATTAATAAGACGTTAGTAGAATAAATCAGAGAGTAGAAGAATGAAAGTATAGAATGAATAAAATCTAGAGTTGATTATTACGTAAAAAAATGAATTATTTATAACCTTGAACTTGAGTGATTTGTACACATCTCTGTGTAGTTTTTTTTACAAAAAAATAATAATTCTGTGTATTGAAAATTCATATTGATGATGCGTTGCACTGATTATTGATTACATAATGTCACTCGTTTCATGAGTTTTTGTTCTAAGCTACTTATTTTTATGATTTACATGCATCGTTTTTATGTGAGCTAGCAGACAGTCGTTGATAATAATACTAATGCATTTCGTACATGTTCAAAGTGTACATTTTTAAAAATAAGTGAAAAACTAAGAACGCAATAAGTCGGCGCCGTTTGTTGTTTAGTGTTATTTTTAACTTCTGCTCTATTTTCTTCAAACTCTCTTTTATGCTTATAAAAGTTTAGTCTATATCTATTAGAGACATAAATGAAAAAATTCTAGGCACAGCATTAACATTTTCGTGTCAATAGACTAATCTTTTTTTTCTTTTTATTCCTCATTTTCATCATGCTACGTAGTTAGGTCGCTCCCCTTCTCTAATTTTCATTCATAAAAAAATTGCAGAAAAAATCAATAAAAATTTTCTTGTTCTTGATCGTCCTTGAAAAACCTTCTGGAATTCATCTAATTAAAATCGTATTGTTATATGAACAACTTTTTTTGTTTAAAAATTTTAAATATGAAATGTTCTGAATACGGAACTGAATTTTTCTCCCCAATTTTAATTTCGCTATAAATAATTTTTTTTTCATTCTTCTTTTTTTTCCAAAGCGATTAAATTTGCCGACATTACAAACTTACACAAAAATAACTTCACAATGTTTCTGGTTTTAAGAATGAAATTTGATAAATTTCTGACACAATTTTATTAAAGTTATAAAATGACTTTTTTCATATACTTTTTTCACTTCACTTTAAAAATTTTCACGCGATAATAGAATTTTCTTGGGAGCTCTGCTTGCACACGACTCGCCTGCTGTTTCTTGACTGAATACTGATTTTATTTGCAGAACATTTTAAAAACAGTTTCTACTGAAAAAGACTCTTTATCATGTACAGTCTTCTCTCTCTCAAAGCATTACTAAATTTTAAAACTATTTCTACTGTTACAAGGGAGTGACAGCTTAAATAGATGATTCAATTTTGTAAAAATTGCTTAATTCGAAGAATTTGCCATAACTTTGTTATTGAAACATTTTTTTTAGCATGGATAAGTTATGACAAATGAACCATTCTGTAATCTTAAAGTTTAAAATTAAATACAATTTAGTCAATTCAGTTCATAACTTTATTACGCCTTTTATGCATTTTAATTTGGATGGTGAATGCTAATGCAAATAATATTGAATGTTCTGTAGACTTGTTATGCACAACAAGGAGATGTTAATTTACAATCGGCGACCACGTCTACCACCCTTTCGGCGTGTTGAATCTGATGGAATTGGTGTGACATCTTCGATACGACCGATTTTCATGTTTGAACGAGCTAAAGCACGTAATGCAGATTGAGCTCCAGGTCCTGGTGTCTTTGTTCTATTTCCACCAGTTGCACGCAATTTAATATGAAGAGCTGTAATTCCAAGAGTTTTGCATTTTTCAGCAACATCCTTTTTTACAAAAGAAGAAAAAAAAAACTTGTATGAATTTCTGTCGATAGATATTTGAAAAAAAATATGTAACTTACTTGTGCAGCTAACATAGCAGCATAGGGAGATGCCTCATCACGATCTGCTTTTACTTTCATACCACCAGTAACGCGTGAGATTGTTTCCTTGCCTGACAAATCAGTGACATGAACGAAAGTATCATTGAAACTGGCATAGATGTGTGCAACACCGAAAACAATTTCTCCTTCACGAACTTGTGGTCCGAGTGAGACCTGAACTTCTTCCTTCGCAACTTTATTCTTTCTTGGAGCCATGTTTATTCACTATCTGAATAACTCGAATTGAAAAATCTAAAAATACAAAAAAAAAAATTTATGTTATTGTATTTAAAATGTGAGGTTATTAGTCAATTTATAAAAACTTATTTTATGCTCTCAAATTGGCTTAGTTCATTTGAATATTAAATTCATCGAACTATAGAATTGTTTAACAATTATTGGTTGCACAAATAAAACCATTTTGAGGTCACTATCATAAGAAAATTTACAAAAATATTCCAGATAAATACATACTTCTCTTGAAATCCGAGGTGAAAAGATCGAATTCCGAAATGACTAAATTTAAGCCGAGAGGAATAAATTTTCCGAGAGGATTGATATCATTATATTCCAAAATAGAGCTCTCTTAAAGAAAAATACAAAGCAAAAATTATTCAATTATGGGGTTCTCATTAAAAATAAAAACCAAAAATGGAGGCCAACATATTGTTAGGTAAATATTTAATAATTTAAATCTAATATAATACTGATCAACTATCATTTCAGCGATCTAAATGAAGATTCAATGATTTCAGAAATAAAAAATAAAATTCATTCAATAACTGATATTCCTCATTCCTCAATTGAAATTCGTTATGGCTTTCCACCTAAAGTGCTATCTGCTGAAGACAATTCTACTCTAAAGAACTCGGGAATAAAATCTGGAGGTAAAATAAAAATTTATTCAGCTTGCTACTTAAATTGGAAGACAATGACGATGAATAATTTGTTTTGTTCTAGAAACATTAATAGTTGATGTGAAACCTCTTTCGCAAGAAGAAAAGGATGAAATTGAGCGTGCGAAAAGACTTGCTGAAGATGAAATTTTAGCTCGGCAATTGGCAGAAACATCAGAAGGAGGCAATAATGCAGCAAATGGGATTCTATTAAAACAAGTTGTCGCAGCTGACAATAGTTGTCTGTTTACCAGCATCGGATTTCTTGTTTCAGGAAAAGTTGATACAAGTATCGGAACACATTTGCGTCAAATTATTGCTCAAACTGTACATAATGAAAAAGAGACATACAACGATGGTATCTTAGGTCGAAATAATGCAGATTATGTAGCTTGGATTATGCAAGAATCTTCATGGGGGGGTGCAATTGAAGTTGGCATCCTCTCTGCATATTATGGAATCGAATTTGACGTTGTTGACATCACTAATGCAGCAATATGTAGATTTGGAGAAGATAAAAAATATCCCATGAGAGGATTTTTACTTTATGATGGAATTCATTATGATCCATTATATCTCGAATCACTTAATGGAGATGCACAAAAGACTCTTTTTTCGGTTGAAGATGAAGCGTATGTATATGAAATGGCACAGAATCTAGCTAAGGAGGCTCAAAGTAGTCGACAATATACAAATGTCGATAAATTTACGTTACGTTGCATACAGTGCGATTGTAAATTAAAAGGTCAAGTTCAAGCAACTGAACATGCTAAACAAACAGGACATACTCAATTTGGTGAAGTTTGAGACATTATTATTTAATCACACTTACATACACCATAAAATTAGAACAAATGCATATTTTCTTGTTGTTTTTTTTTTGGATTTTTACTTTTTATTGAATTAAAATAAATTTAAAGGCTTAAAACTAATGATACTTTAGCGGAAAAAATTGATGAGTTTATTGAGTTTCTTGTGTTTCTTAAAACTTTTTTTAAAGCTAATCTTGTTTTTGTTTCCGAACGAAGATCTTCGAAGAAGTGGCATTGATTCATCACAAAAAATTTCATCACTTTCTTCTATGTCGTTAAATTGTGGAACTATTATTTCTTTTCTTTTATCTTTTTTTGTTGTCCTATTAATATTTGTTTGTACAGCTGGTGTGCTGATGACACTTGTTTTTATATCATCTACGTTCGTTTTTTCTAATGACTTCATATATATAATAGCAGCTGGTGGTAACTTGGCGTTGATACGTTGACGAATTCTAAATGTTTTTCGAGCTCTGATTCCACGAACAAAATGTTCAGGCATATCTTGATCAAATTTAAAACTATCTTCTCTCTTTAATGACATTTTTTTGTATTTTTGTTAAGAGATGTTGAACGCTTCAAAGCCACAAAAGAACTGATAATTATTTTAGAATCGAAAATCTTAGGAAAGAAAAGATAAAACTAGAAAGAGAGGAAAACTACCTAATAAATTTTCTCTTAGACGTACCTGCTTTATTCTTTATCTAGAGAGGAGTTTATTAAAGTTTTGGCAGAAAAGAAAGTTTATTGATGTAAGAATAAACATGAGTGTTCAGGTCAGTTCTTGATTTTCAAAATTCTTTCAACTTGCCTAATTTACGTCACTACTCTCTTTCATTTTTTTAGTTAATATTTCTTCTGTTATATACAGTGAGACAAAGAATCGTTAAGGAGTTTTATTTAGGGAAAAACCATTAATTTGCAAAAAGTGTCCTCATTTAAATATTCATGATCAAGAAGTGAAAGAAGGTAAAAATGAAGAGGAGGTAGTCAATAAAAAATATTATTCTAAAACTCTGAAAGAATAATATAAATCTGAATATTTTATTTCTGAAACATGTAGGTGGATGAAAAGAAGTTATATTTATTCATGTCCTCAACAGGTGGTCCTATTTATTTTTTAACAAAAATAATTCAGCTAAAACATGTACGCATAAGTTTAATTTGGTTGAATACATTTTTTTTTCAATTTTAATTTTATTAATTTGATAATTGGTTTTAAATTACACTAATTAAATATGCTGAACAGAAAACATTATTTGATGTCATCCATTTAAGATTTAGTATTTTTGGAAACTAACTAGGTATATTTATTTTTGATTATATATTATATATATGTGTCTTTATTTAACACTTTTATTAAAATTTCAATAAATAGACTTTTTTGTTATCATTAAAATTGATCAAAAAACGAAAAAGTACATTTTGATGCCATTTGATGATAAATATGTGAACGAAAAAGAGAGCAAAAAAAACTATCAAAAACAAAAAACGTCGAGTGTAATAAATTAACCATGCACAAAGTTTAAAGCGACTAGCAGCAAAAGTTTGGTTGTTTAAAATAGAAAAAAATAAAAATCATATCAAGACATTATGCAGGGAAAAAACTTATCCAACAAACAAGCTCGAATAAAATGGAATGTAACATGAAGTTTTATAGTTTACGTTATCATATATGTAGCTATTGTAATAATTTCTTTATATTTTGTTTTTCTTTTTTTAATTTAATCAAACATTAGATGTCTTAATCTCCTTAATAGAATTGTTTTAACTTTATAGCAACTATCTAAATATGAGACATACTATCACTTACGTTTTCGTATCAGCATGCATACAGTCGAAATTGAAGATTTGTAGGTCCCCATTATGGTGAATGATGATAGTAAGGCAATGATGAAAAAGTTACTAAAGGATTTCTTTCTAATTTTCTTCTTACTGTACATTGACCATAATTTTTGATAACAATTTCCAGAGCTCATAAATTTCAAATCAGCACCAACTGAAGAAGGGACTTTTATTTTGAAAACGCTGTTTAAACGATCCAAATCGAGATGCTTCTTGATTTATTTTTGATCTGTTTAAAAAAAAGAATAATAAAGTAGGATGTAAGGAAAATAGGTAAAAAAATTACCTTTCTACAATCACTGCAGGCATCTGAACGAGTTGTACTGGGCTTTTACCATCTTTAAGTGCTTGTGTCAAATTAAGAATCTGACCACGCATCACTGACATTTGTTTTTCAAATAAACCTCGATCAAATCCTTTATCTTGTCTAAACAATTCTAATAGATCATTGCATAATTCTTCAACAAAATTCAAATCAGACAATAGAGGAAGAACTAAATCCTTGATTTCCTGACTAAAAGGAACTTTAGCCTGTGGTAGCCATGCCCAATGATATGGATAACTGTAAATAAAAATAAGATTAAAGCATTATTAAAATGTGGATGGAAGAGAAAGGAATTTAACTTACGCTCTCCAAGAATCTGGATGTTTGAAAGGAAAAGCTAAACCATTATCAATAGCAGCTATTCTTATTTCTGGCAATTCTACTACGTTCCAGCTTTCGTCATCTTTTTGAAATGATCCAGCGCTATTACTATGACTTAATCCATTAGGAATGTTATTAGTGGGTGTAGTTAAGGTGATGAAATTGTTATTGATAGAATTTGCACTACCATTGATACTTCCATTTTTTGAATGATTAACTGATGGTTGATCGTATTTTATTAGCCAATTATCATTGCCTCGATCAGTATTTCGTATGATATAATCTAAAACAACGAGTCGTTCAAATTGATTTTGAAATTTTTGAGCAACTTTCGGTGAGAGTGGTTCTTGTTCAAAGCGTCTTAACCAGTGGTCTGCATCTTTATAGCCGTCTACAAATAGTTGAAAAGATCCTGTTTTTGGCGGTAAAGTCATTCTTTTAAAGCGTGCTGCCGGCATTCTCTCTTTAATCGTTCTCTTTATTCTCGCCTTTTGACGATCAATTCGAGGATAATTAAAAGTTTCAGAGACTAATCTTACAACTCGAGTTTTTGGAACTATTTGTAAGTTTAATTTTGCATCGACTAAACTTGCACCAGCCTCACTTAAATAACCTTGATTCGGTATTAAACATGCTCGCCCAAAACAGCATGGACAACATAATTTGTGAAAAAGTTTTGTCCATTTTGGATTTAACCGACCGTAGGGCTCTTCATCTTTGGGTTTGAATACAGCTATCACTTTCTACAAAAATAAACTTTTGTTAATAAAATTTGAACAAACTTTTTATAGTTGTATGTTTGTTTGATTTAAACCAACATCATTCAGATAGCTTTAAAATTAATATGATGCCTCGCTAATCATTTTTATGTATGCTCATTTTTGCTGAATATCAAAGCTAGTCTCGTGCGTGATATTTATGTCCAATGAGCATTGAGAAAATAATTAAAATGAATTTATTTTACTTACATTTGCAGGATTCTTTACAAAATAAGAACCACTACTTCCTTGATATATTCTTTCTGGATAGATGCCTGCATCTATAGCCTGATAAAACAAAAAATTCCATTAATAATAAATTTGATTGCATAAACTGATAACACTTACAATTTCAGCTTGATACACGAGGTCACTAAAATGTGGATCATCTAAAAATATATTTAAAATATTATTAGCAGTGTAATATGAGTAATAAATATATTTATCATTTTTAAAGTAGATAAATTCAAAAACGTCAGCGGAACGATTTGCATTTTTATCGGTTAATTTTATGCATACGAATAATTTACCTAAATTATTGTTCAAATTTTCACTAGCCGAATATACTTCATCGATTGGTTGCGTTAAAGGAACTCTACAATGTTCAGGCGATAGAGATATTTTAAATAAATCCTCGCCATCATCTAATGTCGATATATTCAAGTCTTTTATCAATTTCTCCATTAATTCAATTACTATTGATTTATTCTATTTCGTTTTTCTTTGCAGCAGAAACGACGTTTTTATAACATTCAACGTGAATGCCAACTTACGACTGTATAATAAAATATAATATTTTTCTTAGCAAACAATAGTCTTTTGCAGTAAGGAATAAAAGAAAAATACAGAAAATTATAGAAACAAAAATTTACATATGATTTCTTTTGTGTATGTATTGTGGCCCTCGAGGAAAACATTATTGTTTCATTTGTAATTGTATTAATTTTTTTTCACTTTACTAATTGCTCCATGGGTAATTATGATTCTCTCTTCATCAATTTAAGATAATTTTTTTACAAAATCAATTATTAGAAATAATGAAACTCGTAACAAAATTTTCATCATCTTTTCTATCTCAAGAAATGTATATTTCCTATATTTAATTACTCATTCATTCACTCACATTAAAACGTCATTTTACTATTATCAGCTGTATTATATTTGTATTTGTAGGTATATATGATATAAAAGTAGACACTTACTCATGCTTTCAACAATCAATTGTGAAGAAATATCAATTAATTCAACGTGTTTCAAGTAAAGATTAAAAAAAGACAAATGGATATATTACGTGAACTTAATGATGAAGAACTAGATTTTATAATTGAAAAAATAAAGACTCGCATGCCATATAATATAAAGAATTTATATTACATCCTTTCATCACAAAAATGCAAAGCAAGTGGAATAAACAACTTATCGGATAAAACATTGCCTACATTCTATACCCATCGGAATGGAATAAAAGACAATCGCACAATTTTCGGCATAACGGGTGAACGTGATCATACATTGTGGTACTTTTCATTTGATGAGTCGTTGAATGAGATAAGAGAATGTCTCACGAATACTAAGCTTATTAAATGGAATATTTTATCTACATTTGTTACAATACATATAGAACAAACTCAGCCTGCTATTGATTTAATTAGTAAAAATAATTTGAAAATTGAAGATAACAAACAAAATTCTTATATTTATTTACCAATCGAGGAAGCGATCAATTTTGATATTATGTGAGTAGTTCAATCCCTTTTCTTTAATCTAAAATAAAAATTTTTGATTCGTAGAATTCCACCAGAAACAATAATGGAACCTCTTAAAGAAGAAGATGCACCACTTTGCAATAGTTTATGGGCGTTTAAATATGATAATTCAGAAATATGGGTGAAATCATTGATTCTTGTTCATGGAGGATATGTATTGAGAAAAAAGGATACAAAAGAGTTATTATCATTTGGTTTAATCAATGATCATTTAGCAATTGGAATGCTAACGACAATTGAGAAAGTGCTAAGGAAAGGCTACGCTGAAATTATTGTTAAACAGCTGGCCAAAAAACTGGCTATAATGAATATCATACCGATAGCTTATGTCGCTAATCCCAATGCATTAAAATTGTTCAAAAAACTTGGTTTCAAATCAATTAGTAATTCTAACTGGATCACTATAGCTCAAGAATAAAAACAAAGATTTAAGGAAACACGTACATATGGAAAAATGACGTCAGAGAATCATTGCTAACGACTTTGAACAAGAGTCAATGGTAGCGTAGTAAAATTAACTTATGAATCATTTGAGAGTGTGAAAAAATTTATTTTAATTGCGTTTGAAAGAATAAAATAATGAGAATTTCAAGAATTTCGGAAATAAAGGTCATTCATTTTTAAATCTTTTCCACTCTTTTGAACTTTATGTGATAAAGAAATTTACGTCGGGAATGAAGAATATCACACAGAAAAATATGATAAGAATCGATTATATTTAGTTATCGACAGCTCTACACTCTGTCTAAATTGGTTTTAATGTATTATACACATTTAAAGAAGAGAAGATGAAATTGTGCAAAAGTTTAGACACAAAGGAAATGAAATGTCAATATTAGATTAAACTTACTTGGAAATTGATTGTAAATGACTTGATGAATTTCATGATCTCCACTACCGCCTAGCAGTGGTTGTGATTCATTTACTAATATCTCGTCCAGATTGGAATCTACACCGCTAAATACTATTTCTGGTTCTTCTTCGAGAATTTTTTGTCGCACACTATTGTAACTTTTTGCTCTTATTTCTGCATTATGCTCAGTATTTAATGTATCTGAATCAAAATCAATTGTCACTAGATTTTCCGATGTCATTTGTTAATTTTTTATATCTTATTAGACTAACTCAATTTTGTTAAAGATTTCATTAATTTTCAATAATTTTTTTTCTCTTTTTTCACATAGGGAAATTCAACTTTTAAAAAACAATCTTCTTGTTTTGATGATTTTAAAATTTGTGCAACCGTTAAAATTAATAAAAATTTTTATTTTTAAGAAAAACTCAGTTAAAAACTAACATTTTTCATACAATTATAGCTGTAATATTTTGTAAACTAAATTATTTTTATATCCAATAATCTATTGTCATGATAAATCTTTTAATTTATTGATATTAAAAAATGTTTAAAAGATGTCGATCCCCTAGAAAATAAAAAAATCTCTTCTTCGTAGTAAATTTTGGCTGAAATATTTTAAGGTTTTCTACTTTTGTTCTTGTTTTAAATACTATAATATCTAATTTAAATTGTTTATTTCTATTGTACATTACACAAATAACAGAGAGGCAAATTTGATATTCTCAAATTTGTTGCGAAAAGTTGTCAAATTAAAACAACAAAAATATATTTGTGTGTTAGATAATATTTTCACTTCATCACAAAAACGCTCTTCGGCAAAATTTTCATACCTAATCAATATTCTTTATCATTCAATAGTCAATCATGCTCCGTGTTCCATTGACTCGGGCCGTGTTGGCCCAATCGCAGCGAGCTGGAGTGTTGGCTATGTCAAAGAGAATGCAATCAAAAGCACCGGAAAAAGTTGAGGTGTTTATTGATGATCAACCAGTCATGGTTGTACCAGGAACTACAGTTTTACAGGTATTTATCACATTATTTTTCAATATCCTTCTTTTATTATACATTTCAATATTAATTTTAGGCAGCAGCACAAGTTGGAATTGAGATTCCAAGATTTTGTTATCATGAGCGATTAGCAGTTGCAGGAAATTGCCGTATGTGCTTAGTTGAAGTTGAAAAGAGTCCCAAACCAGTTGCAGCATGTGCAATGCCAGTTATGAAGGGTTGGCGAATTAAAACAAATTCAGAAATGACTCGTCGTGCACGTGAAGGTGTGATGGAGTTTCTTCTTGCAAATCATCCACTTGATTGTCCAATTTGTGATCAAGGTGGAGAGTGCGATTTACAAGATCAAGCAATGTCATTTGGCTCAGATCGTTCACGTTTTACTGATATCGATCATGCTGGCAAGAGAGCAGTTGAAGATAAAGATATTGGTCCGTTAATAAAGACAACTATGACTCGTTGCATTCACTGCACTCGTTGCATTCGATTTGCCTCAGAAATTGCCGGAGTTGATGATTTAGGTACAACAGGAAGAGGCAATGATATGCAAGTAGGAACATATGTTGAAAAATTGTTCCTCTCTGAAATATCTGGAAATGTAATCGATTTGTGTCCAGTAGGTGCACTCACAAATAAACCATATAGCTTCGTTGCTCGTCCATGGGAAATCAGAAGAATTGATAGTATCGATGTACTAGATGCAATTGGTAGCAATATTACAGTGAATACAAGAACTGGTGAAGTTTTACGAATTCTACCTCGTGAAAATGACGATATCAATGAAGAATGGCTCTCGGACAAATCGAGATTTGCTTGTGATGGCCTCAAACGTCAACGTTTAATTACACCTATGTTGCGTAAACCTGATGGCGAATTGGAGTCAGTTGAATGGGAAACTGCTTTGATTGGAGTAGCTCAAGCTGTCAAGAGTGCAGGAAGCAAAGTTGCAGCAGTTGCAGGTAGTTTAGTTGATGCAGAACAACTTGTTGCTGTAAAAGATCTGATAAATCGTCTTGGATCAGAACTTCTTTGCACTGAACAAAAATTCCCAACTGCAGATGGCACATCAGGCATTGATTTTAGATCCAATTATTTACTTAACGCATCGATTTCTGCTTGTGAAGAAGCTGATTTGGTTCTTTTGGTAGGAACAAATCCGAGATATGAGGCACCATTGTTAAACACACGATTGCGTAAAGGCTACGTTCATAAGGAGTTAGATGTTGCCTCAATTGGACCTGAAATTGATTTGTCATATCGTCATGAGCATCTCGGTAATAACCCTTCGATTATTCAGGATATTGCTAGTGGAAAACATCCTTTCGCTAAACGTTTAAAGACAGCAAAGCGTCCATTAATTATTGTCGGCGCTAATACACTTTCTCGTAGTGATGGCAAAGCCTTTTTGTCCTCTCTTCATTCATTTGCAAATCAATTAAAACCAGAAGACAGCGACTGGAAAGTTTGGAATGTGCTTCAAACAAATGCTTCTCAAGTAGCAGCACTTGATATTGGCTATAAACCTGGTGTTGAAGAAGTAATTGCGGCTGGTCCAAAAGTTCTGTTCCTTCTTGGTGCCGACAGTGGTGCAATCAACAAGGACAATATTCCTAAAGATTGTTTTGTCATTTATCTTGGACATCATGGTGATAATGGTGCACCATTAGCTCATGCAATTCTTCCTGGAGCAGCTTATACTGAAAAGCAAGCAACATATGTCAACACAGAGGGTCGTGCACAACAGACACTTATGGCAATCACACCACCTGGAATGGCACGCGAAGATTGGAAAATAATTAGAGCATTGTCAGAAGTCGTTGGAACACCTTTGCCATATGATAATTTGGATGAAATTAGAGACCGAATGGAAGATATTGCACCTCATCTTGTTCGCTACGGGTATTTAGAAGAAAACAACTTTTTCGCTCAAGCTGAGCAATTAGCAAAAGTAAGCTTGTTGAAATTCTATGAAGTTATTTAGAAACTAATTTTTCTCAATTTATTTACAGTCACAGTCAGTAGCGTTTCAAGGTGACATCGATGTTAAACAGAAAACATTAGCAGATTTCTTTATGACGGATTCCATTTCAAGAGCATCGCCTACGATGGCAAAATGTGTGCAGGCTGTTAAAAAAATGCAGGCACAAGCATAAAATTATTAATATGTATTTAGAGATCGATTTGTTTTGTCACATTATTTGAAGAAGAAAATAAATATTGAACGCTGTAATTACATAGATGATTCAACAAAATAATAAAATTTAAAAACTTCAACCATTTTACTAATTCCTATTTATTAATGTTTCAATTAATTCTTGACATAAAGATTGATAGTTGGTTAAATATTAAAACCCATGTCTCGCATACATTTCTTATGTTTTTCTATCAATTCAGTACAATTTTCTTCTCCATTTTTCACGATGCTATAAAATGAAAAGATAAATTATTCACTGTAGGTAATATGAATGAATACAATAAATAATTACCATTCATCACGAGCTTTTTTAGTTTCAGGACATGCACAACAAGCTTTGCACTTTTTTTCCTTTTCACCAATTATTTCTTTAGTTGAAGAAGCAACTTCTTGTGTTTTATCTTTAACATCTGATGCTGTGTTTCCCATCGTTGATATTTAATAAGATTTATATCTATTGATTGCTTATATATATTTCTAAAGTTTATTAAACTTTTTATATAATATTTTCACTTCGTTCCTTTGTAATCTTTGTTTTTCTTTAAAATTGTGAAATGAAAAATAAGAAATGATTCACAACTTTTAGAAAAATTTATTTCAATTTATTACAATTTCCTTCTAATGTCCGACCCCCTTTATAAAATATTACATTCGAGTTATCTTTGTTGATTTTTTAGTAGACTTTATTAGTTTAAAAGTTTCTGCCTCTTTTACTTTTTGTTATTTCTTTTAATTATGTCACAATTATTAAGACAAACTGTTTCTAATATTTTACGTAGAAGTACGCATATATTAAAATCGAGAACTAACCAAAATTTGGTATGCTATATTCATAATGATTATCTGACGTCACTTAGCGCATGATATAATTATTTTTGCATCAACAGGCTGCTTCCTTTGCATTTAAACGCAATTTTCACACGTCACTGTCATTAGAGAAATTAGTGACATTTAATTTAAGTGACATTGGCGAAGGAATTCATGAAGTTACTGTAAAAGAATGGTTAGACATTATAATAATAATACATACTGACCTGTGATTGATAAAGATTTTTTTGAAAACAAAATAGGTTTGTTGAGCCAGGAACTGTAGTTAATCAATTTGACAATATTTGTGAGGTTCAATCTGATAAGGCGTCTGTGACAATCACTTCACGATATGATGGTAAAGTTTCAAAACTTTATTATTCTGTTGATGATATTGCCTTGGTTGGCAAACCTCTTGTGGATTTTGATATAGAAGATGAAGAAAAGGTTGAATCAGAAAGTGAATCTGAGGCTTCAGCTTATTCATCTGATAGTGATACTGAAGTTGTTGTTAAAGGTCGAAAAATATTAACAACACCGAGTGTAAGAAAAATCGCAAAGGAAAATAATGTTGATTTAACAAAAGTACATGGTACAGGCAGAGGCAATAGAATTTTGAAGGGAGACGTACTAGAATATCTAAATTTGATTCCAAAAGGGACTCAAAAACCTCATCCAACTCTCAAAGAAACACCAATTGATGAATTTTTGATCCCACCACCACTTACTCATCGTACTGTCGTTTCGCCTCTTGAACATAAAATTGTTCCTTTGAAAGGAGTTCCGAAAGTGATGTTTAAATCGATGACTGAAGCACTTAAAATCCCTCACTTTATGTACTCGGAAGATATTGATATGACTAAAATGATGCAAGTTCGCGCTGATGCTAAAGATGAAGCTTTATCACGTGGGATTAAATTGACATACATGCCATTCCTCATTAAAGCAGCTAGCGTTTGTCTTCATAAATATCCAATTTTAAATAGTTCTGTTGATGTCGAACATGAATCTATTATTTACAAGCCATATCATAACATTTCTATTGCCATTCATACGCCACAAGGCTTAGTTGTGCCAAATATTAAAAATGTTGAGGCAAAATCTATTCTTGAGATTGCACAGGATTTGAATAAGCTTCATCAAAAAGGTTTGAAGGGCGCTCTTAAACCTGAAGATTTCTCGCATGGCACGTTTACTATTAGTAATATAGGAAACGTTGGTGGCACTGTTTTGACACCAGTTATCATGCCACCACAAGTCTGTATCGGAGCACTTGGTAGAATCAGACCACTGCCACGTTTTAATAAAGATGGTGAAATTATCAAAGCACATATTATGAATGTAAGCTTCTCTGGCGATCATCGTATAATTGATGGTGTCACAATGAGTTCATTCGTCAATTTGTGGAAGCAATATTTGGAAAATCCAAATTTGTTTATGCTCGATGGACACTAAACTAATCAATACCTTGTATGTGTTTAAAACACATTGTTTCAAGGAAAATGAAAGTGCAAATTTATAATGGAACTTGATGCATTTATTTTTTGACTAAAGAGAATTTTTATAATAATTTTAAGGATATATTTTTGTGGTATATAAAAAGTTTTTGTTAGGACAGAGAAATAAAATATAGTGGAATTTACAATATATACTGACATTCATAAATAATATTGCTTTTTTGTTCAATTACATAATAAAACATATAATAAAAGGAAGAAAATAACTTTCTTTTCAGAATAAATTTAAAATTATTCTTATTTTTTTAAAAACACCTAAAAGATTTACAGTTTAAAATTTTTGTTATACATGCTTTTAATTTAAAACGAGTAAAAAATGAGAAGAGTAATAAAGTATGGAATTTGATTAGTAGTGTGTAACGGAATGAATGTCTAATATAGAACACAATTCTCTTAAATTTTGTATAAATTTTTGGTCTAATTTTGTTTCTAAAAAATATAATTGATATTGTTTGTTCGGTTTAAAGATTCAAGAAGACATCTTTTTTCGCTAGATATTCATTGTAACGGCTCGCTCCAAATCTAAATGAGAAAATTGATATAACTAGTATCTTATCTCGAGGTAAATTTTATGAGACTTACGCAATAAAATCGAAATCTATTGTCGAATGTTCTGCCTGAATGAGGCTCCAACATGTCCAAAGAAAATGTGAGCCCAAGGCAAATTTATTAACTTGCTTATAAAGTTTTTCAACGCTCTCATCACTTATTGTCAAATCTTCATGGTACTCTTCGAGATAAACCCTTAACCATTGTAGCTGAAATTCACGTGAAGGATATTTGTCATAATTGATAGATGAATTTGATCCAATCCCAGGAAATTCGGCAAAGTGATTTCCTATATTAAAATATAAATATTATTGTTTATTTAATGAATTTAATAAAATGAAGATTTACCTATATCGAATCCTTGAAAATTTGGTTCCGCATATTCATAATCAATAAACGTCACTTTGTTTGATTCCTCTGTATAAATAACATTGCCAAGCAATAAATCATTATGACAAAATAGTACTGGCGAATTTGTCCGTTCTAGTGCTTCATATAGCGAATTAAATTCCTCGCGTAATTTCAAAACCGATGGAAATATAGATGCGACCCTGAAACATGTGTTAATGGAAAATGTAAATTTTACGATATCGTTTCAACTATTTTTTTTCTAAATCTGTGTTTTCGTTTTTAAACGCAGTGTTCTTACCTCTCGTTTTTTGAGGCATCAGAAAATTTTTCTGGAATCAAGTTTAAAAATTGCAATGTTTTAGTTTTTAACATTGGTTCTTTTTTCGCTTGTTCTGAATCAAGCGGAAGTTTATGCATGTGTGCCATGTGCGTCGCAACTAATCTCCATATCTTTGGTTCGTAAACACTTGTAGTATTTAAAGTTACACCTGGTACATATTCGTAACATAAGCCATTTTTGAAGGTTGCAAAAAGTTCTGGGGCAAGGCCATGCTTATTTAAAACTTGTATGTTGAATTTTTCAGCATTTCGATCAATGAGTAAATCAGTTTTATTGCCATAAATTCTTATTAAAACAGTGTCATTAAAGTTTTTTTGACTATCCGAGTAGAAGCAACCAATCAATTTATTAGTAATTCCGTCAGTAAAGGTTTTTAGCTGAAATTAGAAATTATCTTAATTGATTAAGTTGGATATAACTATTTTAAATTCGTTTTGTTATCTCAATCCTCTTATCTTTAATAAGACGATTAAATAAATCACACACGTAAATCAAAAAATTTTCATTTTACTTTTCTTATTTAAATTCTTTGTTCTTTTAAATTGATGTCAAATAAATCACTGTCTGTGATTGTCACTTATCTACTTACTTTAAGTTTATTGTCTTCTTTCCAATTTGGTCTTATTGCATTTAAAATTTTTCGCACTCCTATTTCATAATTATTCTCATCTACACTTATTTGAAGTTCTTCCATCACAACACTACACTACTTATCAATATATTTTAAAACTTTATATTGTACAAAAAGTTTTGATAATGACCCGAATGCTTTCAAGTTAGAGAATATACTAAAGAGCGTAGAATGTTTTTCCTAGCTAAAATACTTCTCTTTTTTTATTTTACTCACTATGTCAAACAAGTTTAAAAGAATTGTAATTGATCGTTGATTAAATTAATAAAATACAATTTTCAGAATAATGGACTACATAAATAATACAATAACAAATTTAAGCTAATAACATTATTAAATTTATCATTTTTTATTAAAATGATTCACTTTTATTTTTTGTGAAAAAAAGATAAACAAACATGAGATGTTCAGAGTGAAAACAAATCACGCATAAGTTTTTAATGCGCATGTGCATCTTCTTTTGTTAAGCGACAAATGTGTTTTGAGCGATTAAATTTAAATTTTAAGCTTTATAAAGTATTTATTTTATAAATCAATATTAAAACAAAAATTAAAGCTCTTAAAAATAATTCAAAACCAATCAATTTCGAATTGGTTTGATAGAGATAAGAGAGATATATAGATAATTTATTATTATTTTAGCTGATCTGAATAGACTTGACGTCTTAACTTATTTCAAATATTCATTGAAAAATGTTCATTTCTACTTCTATTTCAAGTTCAATCACAAAAATAAATTTTCGATTTTGACTTTAGTTTTAAGACATTAGATGAGATAATCAGCTTATTGAAAATGAACAATTGAATACCCTTGTTTACGTTAGTAAAATATTTTTCTAACTTCAAGCTGCACAGAAGTTGTAAACACTTAAAATTGAAAACTTTTTGACCTGATATGATGATTAGGTCATTGATTCTTCAACTTTAATATTTCCAAAATGTTTTCATATTTTAAGCTCTAAATAAGATTCATGTTAGATGCTGTCATTTTTCACAAGATGTTCATCGATCACGAAAATTTAATGCAGAATAATAAATCAGCTAAAAACAAATTTTTCACTAGAGATAAAATTGCGTCTGTATGATTTTGAATTTCTGAGGGGACTTAGAGATAAGAGAGTGAAAATTTATTTATGCTCTTCTGGTATACATTTTTTGATTCTCTTCAAAAAGTCTCTCATTAAGTCCTGAGTTAATTCTTTGTGCTGTCGTAAAGCGTGATCACGATATGTCGATTTTCGTGTAAAAGTTGACAAGCAGAGTTCACATTTGAATGTCAACTTTTCTTTAAAATGAACTTTTTTTAAATGATAATTTAATTGAGTTTCCAGTCTAAAACTTTTATCACAATGAATGCAAGCAAATTCTAATGTCTTATGCACAGATTGATGATCTAAAAGTTTTTTATTTTCATGAAACATTCGCCCACATTCGTGACATTTGAATTTTGGATCAAAATGGTAAATGAGATGACGTTTTAACGTTTCTGTCGATTTATAAAGCGTACCACAAATGTCACATGGTATGGACGATAACTCTTCAGAATGAGCAGCTCTTTTATGATAATCTAAATGTGTTTTACCAGAAAATGCTTTATTGCAGTCGCTACACTTGAATTTTTTCTTTCCAAGATGTATTACATCATAATGTCGTTGATATACAGACTTTTGTTTAAAAACTTTTCCGCAAAAGCATTTTATTTCAACATTTGTTCGTAAATGTTTTACATCTTTATGCGTTTTAAGACTACCTTTTGAGTAGAAGACTGCGTCACAAAATTCACAATTATATCTTTCTCTTAATTCCTTTTGCAAGTGAATTTTCATATGACATCGTAGTTCATTTAAAGTAGCAGTACTATGTCCGCATATATCACATTTTAATTTTTTCATAATTGCTTGTAAATGCTTTCTTCTCATATGAATATTGAGTCTTGAGTTAGTTAAAAAAGCAAGACCACATGTAGGACAAATTGCAGTTTTCTCTAATATGTTCTTTGGTTTATGAATGTTTGTTATATGAAGAAAAATATCATACTTTTTATATGCTGAATAAGAACAATGGTCACATTTGAAATCTTTCCTACGTTCATGAACACGTTTAATATGATCTTTAACTTTTCTAGCTTCAGTAAAATATTTGTCACAATATTTACAAAAATGATCTATCTCACTTGGTGTATTTTTTCTCCGAACCTTACGTTTTAGTTCTGTGTTTGTTGTAGTCGACTTTATTTTCTGAGGTCGTTCTAATCGTTGTAAATAATTTTTTTGATTGTTCTCTTCATTAATTTTATTGATTGACTCGAGCGAAGAATTGTATTTATTTTCAACTTTAATTTCTATTTGTGATAGTTCATTAATTTTTGGATTTTCTTCCTCTTGTATTTCTATTTTAACTTCCAAATTAAAACAACTTTGAAATTTCTTTTGTGTTGCGATAAATTTTAATTTGAACTCTATAAATTTTATTAAATCATTTTGACATTCATTGCATATTTTGGAGTTTATGCTGATGTACTTGAAACAAAAAATTGTAAACATAATAAATATTTGCACAAAATATAAATTTTTCAAACTTACATCAACTTTAAAGTGTATTCCTAGTAATTCTTGAATTTGTTTAATATTTTCTGAATTTAATTTCTCTTTACAATTATCTTTAAAGCAGCATACACAATTATTCAACATTATTTTTATATTGTTTTAAATTTAGCGTAAAATCATCATACTGTTGTTATTATTGTTTACAAAAAGTGTCATTAATCATCATTGATGATTGCCGCATGCTAAAGCTTGCAAAAAAAGTGAATTTAAAATTTTAATATGGATAAGTTTGTTATTCCACCTAATTCTAACTGGTTTAAACAATCAGTTTGTTATTGCACTCACGGTAATGGATTGATCTATGCAGCAACTTCAGCAATTACTTATATTTCGCCAAAAAGTGAAAAAGAAGAATACAAAATCAAAATTTTTGATCTGAAGAAAAAGTAAGTAATAAACTAGCAAAGTGAACAGATAAATAAATGAAAATCTTTCTACAGGGTTCTTTGTTTTGCTTTATGTCCAGATTTTAAAGAATCAAATCGTATTGCTGTTATTAATGGTGACTGTCATGTTTTAGTGTATGACTTCAAAACAGAAGAACTTTTAAAAGGTCATAAAGGATATGAAAGTGAATCGATTGGGAAGCACAGTTCGTTTGCAGCAATTACATTTACAACAGAAAATATTGTCTTATCGTCCTTGAATTCGGACGTCATTAAATATTGTTTGCTGACCAACACTTACAAGGTTTTTTCTGATTTTTCAAATCGAAATCCATTCACGATAATGCATACATATCCAAAAAATAAAAATATGGTTGCAGCAGGCACTAAAAATGGCTTGATTATGTTGATTGATAGCGAAAAGATGGAAATTATTGCTAGGCTTCGTGGCCATGATCAAGAAATCACTTCGCTTGATTTTATAACCTTTCCTATTGAAACAAAGGAGAAGAAGAAAGAAAACGATAGCATTTCGAAGAAGAGAGAAATAGATGATGAAGAAGATCCTTTCAATATTTATGAATATGATAGTGTCGAAAATGAATTTGGATCATATCAGGGAACAGCTTCATCAGCTCAAAGTGATTGCAGCAAAGAGACACCATTGAAAGAGAAGATGCACAACACTTCAAATTTTAATTTCCTTGAAGAATGCAGCAGTTTGAAAGATCAAATTTTATTGAATGAATCTTTAGATTCATCTAACAAAGAAGACAGCTCAGCAAAATATGAAGACAATGAAGAACAGTACGGTGTAAAAAATGAAGAAAATATTTCGATTTCTCTTGCATCAAATCCGTCTTCTCATACTCCTGTTTTGACAGAAGAGTCACTTGAATTTCTTGACCAATGCCAGCGAATGAATGATTTCAATGCGGGCAAAGAAAAAGATGAGATAACAGTTCTTGCTTCTGGCTCTCGTGAAACTGTAGTTTGGTTGTGGAATGTAATTGATCATAGTTTCATGCATAAAATCAAATGGCATCCGAAAGCAAAAAATTCTAATCTTCCTGTAATATTCACAAACGTTTTATGGCTTGATCAAGAAACTCTTCTTATCACAGATAATAATGGAGATATTGTCGAGTATAAAGTTAAACTTGCTCGAGAGAAAAAAGATATCACTAATCAGAGACAAAAGAGAACTTTTGATGTCAAAGGAGTATTAAGTCTTTGTAAAAGCAAAGACAGTTCAGTTATTTGGGCATCTTCAATTCATCGCCACATCTGTTGTTTGGAAACGAAGGAATTTTCAAAATTGGTGAGCTTAGATACAATGCAATTTCGCGTTCATTGCCTTGTTGAGAGTCCATTCGATTCAAATTTAATTGCAATTGGTGGAAATGATAAACGTATATGTTTGTGGAACACATCTGAAATTGATAATTGTTTCAACTCACTCAAACCGTATATGAACAAAATTCATTCAGCTGTTCTGTGTATAAGCTGGCATCCAACAAAAGACAATATTTTAGCTTTCAGCACAAGAGAGGGAAGAATAGGAATTTTAGATACAAACAAATCCACCAACGTGCCCGTAATTCTTGATTCATTTACTACACGTGAAGTTTACTCAAATACATGGACAAAGTATAATGATGTCAATGGTTCGGAGATAATTCTTTTATTGGCATGCAGTAGTGATGGCAAATTGGTCTATTATACAACCAAAGATTACAAAATCAATCATGTTAATCAGCTACAACAAGTTTGTTCTGTTGCTGCGCGTGAAAATTTATTAGCGATTGGTACATCCACTGGTGTTCTTTATATTTGCGATATAAAAAAGAATTTAGAAATTCTTGTTGAAGCAAAAGTCGGTCATAAATATATTGGAATGATTAATTGGCAAGATGACAATTTGGCAATTTGTACTGAGACTGATGTTGCATTGATAAAGGGAGTAAGTCAAGTTTTGACAAATAATGAGTTCCAGAAAAGTATTATCAAATTGCCACATCTAAAACGAGTTTATAGTGTGCGCTTCAACAAAATTGGTGATCATATTGTTACAACTTGTTTAAACGAAAATATATACGTTTGGAATTTGGAAAAAACAAGTAAAGTTGCAGAATATAACATTAAAACACCAGCATATTCTGCTATATTTATGCCAGGCAACGAAAAGCTTATAATTTGTGGAGGTCAAGATTCAACAGTGAATATATTTGAATGGGAAAAGTATCCTGTATCGATTGAAGAACCAATAAAGTGTGAAGAAAAATCGAAGCGTATGATGTGGGGTACATTATCAGAAATAAATATAATTTCAAAGAACAAGAAAAGAACTGTTAAGAAAAAAAATTCAAAACAACAGGCGACAGTAGCAGAAGTTACAGATGGAGTAAAAACTATGAAATTAAGCAACAAGAAAAACAGTTCAATATTTCATTCAGCACATCGAGAAATCACAGTTGATCCTATTTCTTACATTGAAATGCTCCTTAATGATGATCAAACAGATCGTGAGTTGAGTTTGAATGAAAGAATATTTGGTAATCGCAATGATATTAAATGTCTTGTCGATAAAGCATGTAAGTATTTAACACTTTGTTCAAATAGTATCTCTTCATTTCAAAACTAATTTTCTAGCCGAATATGAATCGAATTCAATTAATGACTTGATTCTGCCCCAAATAACTGATGATCTAAAACAAAATATCATTGAGAGAATGTCAAATAAAACGCTTAGTGAGATGCATATTGCCGTTGCACCTTCTGTCTCATATGAGTGAGTTATTCATTCATCATGAAAAAATTGTTTTTGTTAAATATCTATTCTTTTTTTAGATTCTGGAAAAAATCTTGTTTAGCATATGGACATCAATGTATTGAGAATGAAGAATTTATTCGTGCCATTCCTTATTTGTTGGCTGTAAACGATATTGATAATTGTATTAAGTCACTTTGTGATTCAAAGTACTATCGTGAAGCATGGGTCATTGCAAAAATGAGAAAAGATGATAACGATCCAATATTTGATAAGATAATGCAACAATGGATTGATTTTTACGATGTTAGTGGAAATTATGAAGCTGCTGCTGCATTGTAAGTTTCAATATTTATTTCTTACTAATCAAATTGATTCACATTATTTTCATTTTTAATATAGACTTTGCATTACAAAAAATTTCAAGCGTGCACATGAGTTCCTTTGTAAACGACAGAACACGGATGAGAAATTTTCCAAAGTATTCAATATGCTGTCATTAAAAATTTCAACATGAAATCATTTGTTTGGAAGTAAAATGTAACGGAATTTTTTGAAAATATTTTTTTATTCTTTTAAAAGTTGAATTTCGCAAATTAATAAAAAACTTTTGATAATAAAACTAAACAGCTATTAAATTTGTGTTAAAATGGATTTAATCGATGATTCATTTGATCAAGAAATATTTGATGTCGAAATACCTGAGGAAATTCCTCAACAAAATAGTGAATTTCAAGCCGGTCCGTCAAATTCAAAACAAAATCAAAATGAAAAGACAGAAGAGAATCAGACAGAGAAAGAAGTTGTGATTTATGTAGGAAACACAGTTCAAGTTAATCCTTGTCAGAAAGGAAATCCACTACTTAAATCCATTAATGCCGTTCCCTGGGAATTCAATGAAAAATTGATTCCAGATTATATTGTAGGTAAAAGAGGTAAAAATTTATAAAGAAAGATTAATGTCATGATTCTAATGAATTTCTTTTATATTTAAAGCGTGTGTTTTATTTCTATCAGTAAAATATCATCAATTAAAGCCAGATTATATACATGAACGATTGAGACAGTTAAGGAAAAATTACGAGTTGCGAATCTTACTTGTTCTTATTGATATCAAAGAACCTCATAATGCACTTAAACATCTCACAAGAATTTGTCTGCTTGCGGATCTTACTTTAATATTAGCTTGGTCATATGAGGAGGCAGGAAAAATTATTGAAACATACAAAATGCTAGAAAATGCATCAGCCGAGAGGATTCAAGAAAAGCAAGAAACTGATAGCTACCAAAATGTTGTCAATGCTTTGACAAGTATTAAATCAATAAATAAAACTGATGCAATGACACTTTTAAATAATTTTGGAACACTCGAGAATCTTGTTCAAGCTAGTGAAAATCAATTATATTCATGCGTTGGCCTTGGACCAAAAAAAGCACAAAAACTTCATAAATTACTCAATCAAAATTTTTTGAAATAATTTTATTTAATTGAAATATTGATTTGAATATAATAAAAAGTTGAAATCAAAAAAATATAAATGTTATTTATTCTGATTTAAAAGAAAAGTTTCACGCAAAGGTTTCTTCATATTTTCCTTGATCCAAGGATGAGTCATTACATCGCGAAGAGGAACTCGTAGTCCATGACGACGAAGCAATTTAGAAATTAAATCGCGTGCTCCTTGTGACACATATTTAGGATAGACTACATCGATGCGTTTAATTTTTTCATATGTCCTCTCAGCATCTTCTGACTCAAAAGGAGGCGATCCAACAAGAAATTCATAGCAAAGAATACCCAAACACCACTGATCGACTGAATCATCATA
Source organism: Polypedilum pembai (assembly GCA_014622435.1). Classification (NCBI taxonomy): domain Eukaryota; kingdom Metazoa; phylum Arthropoda; class Insecta; order Diptera; family Chironomidae; genus Polypedilum; species Polypedilum pembai. The sequence continues at coordinate 124,262 of JACWBX010000785.1, forward strand.
CTGTTTGCCTTCAACCATTTCTGGTGGAAGATAGTCAAGAGTACCACACATTGTTTTTCGCTTGTTCGACAGAGTATGAGCTGACCAGCCAAAATCTGCCAGCTTTACATTATCATCTTCAGTTAGAAGCTAGAAATGAAAAATTCATATTTAAATGAATAATATAGAAGATGTAATGAAATATTTTACCAAATTTTCAGGCTTCAAATCACGATGTATCACATTATTCAAATGACAATAATTTAGGGCATCAGCAACTTGATATGTGTATCTAGCCGCTCTATGCTCATCAAATCTCCCATTAGGAGCATTTTTCAGATGTTTATAGAGCTCTCCTTGCGAAGCTAGTTCTAAAGCAATATAAATTTTACGATCGTCATAGAACCATGTGAACATGCGTAAAATATTTGGATGTTTCAATCTCGATTGTATTTCAAGTTCACGGAGTACTTGCTTCTCAACTCGTCCTTTAACCAATTCACTTTTGAATAAAATTTTCATCGCAACAAGATATTTTGATTTCTTTTCGCGCGCCATATAAACTCTTCCAAATTTTCCTGTAAATTTGAATATTTAAATAAATTATCTTAAGCTGACTTCTTTATATAACTTACCTCTCCCTAATGCTGTTCCAAGTTCAAAATCGTCTTTCGACCAGGCATAATTTGGATTATTATATGCTTCATGAGTCATTATATTATAATGTATTTGAGTAACAGGATCTTGAAGATTCTCTGGCAAGTGTGAAACCAAGGAAGTTAAATCTTCAGGTTGATATACTCTTTGTTGATTATTTCTATGCATTTTACAAAATATTTAATTTTTATTTCACTAGCAAACAAAAGACAGTAATTTAAAAGACCGTTGAAATTTTCAAAACAAAAAATCTTATTTTGGCGATGTTTTTTAAAAATTCGATGATTTCGATGATTTTAATGACGCCGCTTCATCATTAAAAAGTTGAGCATCCTGTTGTTCGTAAACAATTGAAGTTTTATTAGTTTTAGAGCATTTTAAAGCAAGTTATTAATTGAAAAATAATTAAAATGGGCTCTTCAAAAGAACATAAAAAGCACAAAAAACACAAATCAGAAAAGAAATCAAAATATGATGGTAAAAAATGTCTTTTTGTTAAATACAAATTCAATCATTAAAAATTTAATGTTCTCATTCATTTTTTAGAACGACCGCCAAGCTTGAAATTAATTTTAAAAGTTAATGGAACACCAGAATATGCCGGAGCAGATTCCCCTTATCAAATTAATAATTTAGCAGAGAAAAGTTATGATGAGCATTATAGTGGAGAGAAGCATAAGAAATCTAAAAAGAAAAAGAAGAAAAAGGATCGTGAGAAGAAGCACAAACATCATAAAAAAGATCGACATCACAGACATGAATCTAGTATAGAAGATGATTCGAGCATGCTCATGGACGAAGATGCTCGACAGAGTATTGGTGAAAATATGCAACACTATTATTCTTCAATGGCATCAACTTCAGCAATCTCGAGTCCAGTCACCAAACCTATGACTCCATTGACACCTGAACAGCAGCAACAAAAGAGTTTTCATATTCTTCAAAATGTTCCAATTGTTGAACCGAAACTCGAAATCCCATCTATTCAATCAATGCAGCAACAACTTTCACCTATGACTCCATCTTCATCGTCAACTGATGCTGGTCGAGAGCCACGATCTTGTGTACTTAAATTGAAGCAATCACGAAGTCCTCTTGCAAAACTCATCGACAATTTATTAAAAACCTTGGAGAAACGTGATCCTCATCAATTTTTTGCTTGGCCTGTAACTGATGACATCGCACCAGGCTATTCTTCAATTATAACTCGTCCAATGGATTTTAGTACAATTAGACAGAAAAATGAAGAAAATAAGTATGCAACTTTGCAAGAATTTTCAGAGGATTTTCAACTGATGTGTGACAATGCAATCAGATATAATCATCATGAAACTGTTTATAACAAAGCCGCTCGACGGCTTCTTCAAGCTGGAATGCGCCTATTTCAGCCAGAAAATCTTGTTCGAGGTCCATATACAACATTCATTAGGGATTTATCAGTTAAAGAGTTAGGCTTTGATCCTACAATAAAACTTGAACATCATCATCACGATGAAGCTTATAGTATTGACTCAGCTGAAGCAGACGATCAAGATCAGATTGATCCAATGCAAGAAGAGAGGGAAAGACGTGAACGAATGAAAATTGAAAATGATCCGAAATCACAATTTGAACCATTTGTAGATACACTTACCGCTGATGAAGTACTTGAGCAAGTACAAAAAGCAGCAAGAGAAGCTAAAGCTAAGTTGAACAAGCGAAAAGCACATAATATGGGATTTTTGAGAACTCATGCAGATGGTACAACTTCAATGAAAATTATTTTGTCATCAGAAGAAGGTGTTCCCGAGAAAACAAAAAAACTTGGTGAATTTACTGGTAAATTGGAAAAAGGAACTGGTTTGTTACAGAGTTTTCGTGAAGATCGAAGGAATTCTGCTAAATTACCAAAGCCACTCAATTATGGCTCTTTTACATCATTCGCACCAACATTTGATACTCGTTTTACAAATTTATCAGTTGATGAGACTGAATTGATTCTAAATACTTATGGAAACGAAGATGGTGCTAGGTGAGTTTAATAGATGATATTAATTTTTTAATTGCTAATAATGTTTTATTTAATCTTATAGTTATGCAGCATCAATTACAAGATTTACTGAAGACTCACCATACGGTAGTACATTGGCAAATAAATTATTAGATTTGCTTACAAATGGCGAACATAGTAAAACAATGGAAACATTAATGGAATCTGAACAAATTAAACAAACTGAAAAGGAAGTAACAAAACTTTTGCCTGATTATCAGAAGGAAGCGAAAAATCTAGAAAATGTTACTGTAAATTTTGATGAATTAAAATCTCTAAAAGAAATTGGAATCGATACTAGTTTCTTGAATAGCTTTGAAAAACTCATCAATGGCAGTTCAAATGAAAATTCGGATAATTTACAAAACAAGTTAGATTCTACTTCATCACTTATTGAACAGCTACATCATGTTCAGAATGAACGTTTATCTGCTCCTTTGCCGCAACATCTAAGCCTTGTACAGCAGCCAAATAATCAAGAAACAGATTTAGCTGATCAAATCACATCCAATTTAACTGATATTGCAAAAAAATTGCCACCAAGTGCAATCACATCAGTATCAGCAGTACGAAAAGCAATGGGAATAAATATACCCTCTACTGAAAATGATTTCAGAAAAGAATCATTAAAATATCCATCGAATGGTAAAACAATAGATGTAGACGCAACTGAAGTTGATATGGAACTAGAACCGACAGCAACAGAGTTTGATAATGAAATAAGACAGCTTCTTGGAACAGATTAATTGCATTTTTAAAAATATTTGAATGACTGTTGTAAGGACTTTATAATATGACACAAAACAGAAAAATAAATTTTATTTTACAATAAAAAAATCTGAAAAAAGAATGTTTTAATAAAAACACACAACATGAGTACCTTTTGAAAGTTTGCATCTTTTATTTTGTCATCTCTTTTCATAAAAAACATTATAAATCGTATCATAAAAATCTGTAAAAAGAAAAATAAAAAACCTTAAGGAATGTAGAAAAAATTATAAAAAGTCTTAATATCTAAAAAATATGTCAAATATTTTCTCTTGAAAATTGCCAGTCGCCAGAAAGCGTCAGCTTTATAAAATTATAAATTAAAGAGAGAAATAAAAACAATTTCTATAAAATCATTTTGAATGTGAATATCACATTTCTATGTCCATTTTCTTACGTTTTTAACGGTCATCATTCATAACTTACCTTCATAATAAAAAACTTAAAATGTAAAAATAATAATTAAAGGCTAAGTAGGTATGTACTTAAAATTAATAAAAAGGATATGAATTAAACTCTACAATATGCAGAGTTGAAATTATTTTATAAAATTTTCTTCTTAAATTCTAAAAATTTGCACTTTTTCAATGAAATAAAATTTCCCTAAAATCCTAATGGAATGTAATTATCTTCTTATGTTAGCATTGAATCTTGACAAATAACTGTCACAATTTGCGCAATATAATGAAGCTCCTACAGTATGTTGTTTTCTGCATAAATGACAGAGAGAAGCTTTAACAGAAGACTTGACAATTGAATTATTATTAAATGCAATTTTAGTTGGTATAACTTGAGCTGGTATTGTTGTTGTGGCAGTAGCTGTAGTTATGTTATTGTTATTTGAGTCGGCAACAATTGGTGCAGGCGAATTTGTCGTTCCATCATTTCCTTTGGTGTCTGGTCCAAAACTTACCTTTTTTTGAACCACGGTCTTCATTTGTGCTGCAGCTGCTGGCGGACTAAGATATAAAGATTGATGAATTTGACTTAGTGGATTCATCGGATTGAGTGGAGTTGTATTTTGTTGATTCTGTGGTGAGGAAGTCGATTGTGGTTCAAAATGGGCAACATCGCCCATGTATGGCATTGCTCGTTGATATGGAAAACCGTCCATTTGCTGTTGTTGCTGTATCATTTGTGGTGGCTTTTGATAGACATTTTGGTGGTTCATTTGTTGAGTTTGATACATTCCTGCACGATTCATCATATAATTTAAATGCTGTTGCTGTGGCGGCGATGCCAGTGACATCATTTGTTGAGCAACCGACTGTTGCTGTCCAAGTGGATTTTGAGGATAAATGGGTGTTTGTCTTTGGATATTTGAAGGTGAATAACTAGGATAGCCAGTTGCATTATCACGAACGATAGAGCTGTTTGGTGGAATGGGCATGTAAGGTGAAGCAGCACTCGATTGCAACGGAATTCCTAAATTTGTCAATCCTTGTCCCTGATTAGCAATATAGTCAAACTGCTGCTGCTGCATCATTGCGGGATATTGGTTCATTGTCGGCATATGTTGAGGTCCAACAGATGTGACATCGGGTTTCTTTTGCATCATGCTCATCATCGCTTGATATTGCTGTGGCAGGGATTGGGAAGGCAACATTTGGGATTGATTAGGTTGTGGGACTTGGTGATAAACAGCAGTAGCTGTTGGTGGCTTTTGAATTTGGTCAATTGATTGATAACCAAATGCATCGCAGTTGTCATTTTTATTAGCTGATGAATTGATTGGTAAGCCATTCATTTGATAGCTTTGAGTAGGAGATGTTGCAGCTGCTGCTGGTGTCATGTATGGTGAATTTGACTCATGTGGTGCTTGTAATGGAATTTGTTTAGTACCAAGTATATTTGAATTTGGTTTAGCTGCTGGTGTGTCAACTTGATCTTTCGACTGTTCTTCTTCACTACCACCATTGATGCTCTTTAGGACACGTTCTAAAATTGGATTTGGTACAAAAGTTTCATCTTCATCATCATTTGCTGTTGCAACAAGAATCACTTGATCACAGAATGACACACTCTTTTTCTTTGTTCTTTTTTGTGGAATTGAATTATTGAGTGTATTTTGCACAACTTGATTTAACATTTCGACTTCACGAAGCTCTTCTTGTACTTGACTTTGTGGCACCTCGAACTTTATTTGATTCTTTTTCTTATCAACAATAGCATATTCAACTTCTTCACCATTATCCATTCGTTTTATTGTATGAGGTGTTGTAGAAACTGGTGCATTATTAATAGCTGCTGCTGCTGCTGCTGCAGTTTGAGCTGCCAAAAGACCATTCATACCAGTACGAATGTTCATTCGTTTTGGATCAGCAACAGGTGACATTCTAGCTTGCTCGAATCGAGATGCAAGATCTTTTACATTATTGTTATCGAGCATTTTTGGCTCTATTTGTATTTTCTTCAATGAAAGTTGTTTCATTTGTAATTCTTTGAGCCAATTTTCAGATGTGTATGCAGAATCAGGTTTTCTCTCTATATATTCTTTTGCTTTTAACGCTTCTTGCCGTTGCTGTAAATGAGCCAAAATACTGGTGCAACCTTGAATTGTATCGAGTGAATCTGTTCGTTTAATATTTAAGCTCTTTTGAATTTCATTCAATTGTTCATTAAGCGGCTCGAGATCAATTGATGGTGGAGGTGGAGGAAAATCTTCAGAAGCTTGTCGTGAGTGGCAAGTAGTTGATGGCGGGCTAGGATATGGTGGTAAGTCAAGTTGTGAATTAAATCTTGCATGTTGAGGGACAACACAGTCAACTTCATCAATTGAGTCGCTCTTTGGTGGCATAAACTTTTGTTGATAGCCATGCATTGGCATTATTTCTCCAGGTTTTAATGGACTCTGTTCTTGATGTACTTGAGCACATGTTATGATGGTTTGACATGAATCCTCACTCATTGAAGTGTTTGAGCTAACATTTGAAATTATAGACATATTTGGCTCATGGAATGGCTTCAATGGTTGCTGATCATTTTGTTGTGGCGGATAAAAATTATTTTTCTGCATCATTTGATGTTCTTCAACCAATTCACGTGATAGAGCAGATGTTTTTCTTAGTGGAGGTGGTGGTGGAACTTTTGCTACAACTAGTTGTCTTCCGCTTCCATGGAAGCTCTTTCTCATCAGTTTGCTACGTTCTAATGTTGGATTTCCACTTGACACATGATAATCGAAATGACCTTCCGATAGATAACCACTTTGTGCGGAAGAATCGATCATTTTCGGGCTTACACCTACACTGCTGTCATCAACTGATTTCTGTGGTGTTGTATTTGTTTCTTTATTTTGAGCATCTGCTGCTCCTTCTGTGAGATCAGGCATAGAACGATTTTTACGTCTAATTAAACCTCCCATTAAAAGCTTTCTTCGGATTTTATGTTGTTTCTTATTTGATTTATCTTTATCCTTCTTTTCATCTTTCTCTTCTTTATGCTTCTTCAATGTATCTTTTGCATTTGTAAGACTCGCAGCTGCATCAAAATCTTTACTTGCTTTATTTCTATCTTCACTTCTCGAACGTTTCTCTTTTGATCTTCCAAACAAACTTCGACTCTCTCGTTCAGTCTTTTTTGGTTGCTCTGGCTCAATTGCTACGATTTGATCGTCTTGTTCAACAAGTTTCAATGAAACCTTCTTTTTAGGCAGTGTTGCATAAATTTCGATATTTTTTGTCGGCAGTTTTTCATCTTGACCGAGCATTTCTTTGCTATTTTGTCGTTGCATCGTCTTATCTTTGCTATTTTGTCGATTGTGTCGAGGAACATTGAGTGAATTTGTATTCATTTGATCTTTTGTAAATTCAGACTCTTTTTCCATTATAATACGTCTATGTAGACTTCTAGCTCTCATCACACAAGTGTTATGCTTCATTCGTGCAAGTGTCATTGTATGAGGATTGCTGTAAGGTGCATTCATTGCTGCACGAGCTTTTCCAGCTGCTGCATTGCATAGATTAAGAGCAGTTTGGAAATCATATGCATCTTCAACAAGTTTTGATCTTTCCAATAATTTATCTGCTTCATTGCAAAGTTTTTCACAATCACCAGAGATTGGAATGGCTTCTGGGATCTTTGCTAAATGTGCAATTGGATGTTTAGGCGGATAAGAGTCTGTTGAAGATAGAGAGTAGGAGTCATAACCGCCATCATAAAATTGACCATTTGTTCTTGTTGGACTTGGTGGCATTGATCCATTTCTCTTGTTCATTAAATAAAGATAAGGATTATCAAGAGTCGTTGAAGATGAAGAACTTGCACTATTACGATCACCACTCCAATTGCCAGAATCTCTTCTTCTCGGTTGATTTAAATGATCAGGAATCGAAAGACCATCAGATGGACTTGATGACACTGAATTTGATTCTGCACTAAGACTTCTACCAAGTTGTTGCTTTTTAACCATTTGTGCTTCCAATTGACTTCTACTAATGTATTCTTTCTCTTCACTACTGCTACTGCTATTGCCTGAGCTCGTAAGATTATTTGAATTGTTGAAAAATATTTTCTCTTGAATAACATTTAAATTTTGATACTGTGCATTCATGACATTCTCGACAGCTCTTCGACTTATATAAACATCAGTCTCATCTGTTCCATTGCTGTTATTATTGTTATTGAAAATTTTATTTTGAATAACACTGAGATTCTGGTATTCACACACGGCACGATTTGGAGTTGGCGTTATGGCACGTCGAGTTAATTGACCGATCGAAGCTTTTTCAGGACTTGGTGTTATGGCTCGTCGATTTGCAATTGAACTCGTTACTGAAGCATCTGATTGATAACCATTGGCTATCGGTGCTGGTGGCTGTGGAAGTGCATAAAGCAGAAGTAATGGCTGATAACGGCCACGACTACATTTGTCAACCACAGCATCAAAATTTGGGCCAACCTGTGAAATTGAAATTCATTAATAAAAAATTTTATTTAAGAGTGCTAAAAAACTTACCTCTTGTACATTGGCATCATCAAAATAGACCCAGACCTTGAGCTTCGTGTGAAAGAAGAATGTTGTGTAGTGTTTGCCATAGTAAGACACAACACCAACGAGCTCATGCGTGTTCAAGTGTGCCCATCGCGTGTCAGACACTTGATGGAAAACATCGCTTAGACGAAGTGACGTACCGATTGCTTTGAGCACTGAATGCACCTGATCTGCAGCTGGTCGTTCAGAATCCCACACAACACCAATTGAGACGACGTCGGGCTTATTGAGCAGCGCTCGACAAATTCCAATTTTTGCACCGCATGCATTCTGTAGGAAGTAGAGCGAATTGAGAGAAAAAATTAGTTATAAAAATTGAAGAAAGAAGTTTGAGCAAAAAGTAATAAAAGAATTCCCTTTAGTTTCTTCATAAATGAGTTTCATGTATAATTATTTAATATATGTACATATGAGAGAGATATTTATTCTCTTAAATATAGAGTTATAATAGTAAAAATAATAATATGCACTATATGTGTCTGTCTAATGTAAAATTGGCTTAAGCAGCAGCTCCACTTCAAGGCTATCAACATTTTTACAATTATTTTTCAACATCACTTACATGTTGTATATCTTGAAAGATCTCATACATAGGCAAGTATCGCGATGCATAGAGAATTAAATTTAATAAATTTTTTAATTCATTTTCAATTATGCTGCAAGTGTGCGCGCACTCAAGAGAACAGAGAGCTTTTGCAGAGTTATAATCTGCTTTAATAGATCTCGTGCGCCAATAAACATTCAAAGCATTAACATTTTTTTTATGAAGAAGGAGAGAGGCATGAAGGTTTCATAAATCAGGAAAATGTTAGTAAATTGCTTCGACTCTATTATGAGTATATTTAAAGTTAGAGAAAAGCAGCACAAAAAACTTCTGTAAAATGTCAAGTGAAGATTCACAGCAGTAAGTATATAACACAAATAAAACAATGGCAATAGAGATAGAGGAAAAAAAATGTCATGCGGTAGTGACTATTCGATAACTATTGTTGCATTAAATTAAAAACTACACTGAGATCTAATATGAATAGATGATGAACAAAATTAATCTTTTCACGACTTTCACTTTTCTCTCAGCTCATTTATGTTAACTCATAATTGAGTTTGACATAATTTTATTATAGTTGCAACACAAAGTTCAATCTTGCATATCAATCAATCATTGCTTGCACAGCATGAACTCATGTGAGTGT